>OY754964.1:43968522-44195854 GCA_963576475.1 Molanna angustata | reverse complement strand
AGTTATGTCGATGTCTTGTATTGTGATTAACGAACCACGTATTTTGTCAACAGCAACATTAGCATCAAAAGTATCAAATAAATTAAATAAATTTAATAAAACATCCAAATAAAAGAATTTGTTCGAAGCATATTTAGACGTAATAGCAACATCTTTTAACTAACATTAGATTTTCGACAGTTAATTTTTGAGGTTCATTTCACTTAAAAGTATAGATTTAATTTTTTTTATGTGTGGAAACAGTCCCGCATAAAGGTACGGGACGTATGGTTACCCAATATATATTGGAAGGTAAGTTTGAAGCCAATCTGTACTGTATTGTTAGTTACATATTACTCGATGTTGGTGAGTTTGCTGTTACAAGTAACAAGATCCTTTGAAAACAGTACCAACTTCTCGATGGATAAGTACCTAATTGCGAAAGTAAAGCAATTAGATTCTCTTCCTACTTTATATTGAAAACTCGAAGAAAATTCTAAACTTCTCTTCCGATCATTACAGACTGAATTATATATTTACATATTTTGTAATTGTACTTACCTATCAGATATTATGTCAAATATTATTTTAATACGCATCCAATAACAAGTTGCCACATTCCGAAGACTTATGATATTTATCGTCTCACATATCCAGACTGAAAATACAATTGAAAACTGTGTCTCCACAGAGAATCGAACCCGGAACCTTTGGATCAGCAGTCAAATCTTTGGACAACGCATCAGCCCTTAGACAACGTGTCATTTAGCTCAAGAAAAGAAACAAGAAAAGATAACTCAATGAGGTGAGTCCCGGAATCGTAAAAAATCCCGAGAATAGGCATGATGACTAATTTTGAAAAACTATCTCACGATGTTTTTACGCATTCACTGTTTTCAAATATATATACATTTCTACATAAAATAAAGGTTTAGTAGCAAAAATCGCCATTTTAAAATCAAATTTGACATTTACGCCAAAAAAAGCTTGTAGTATCATGGCGGCTGCCGACCCTGACGGTGACGTCATGGTATCGTAAACTGCATATCACTACTATATGTAATATATGTGTTCTAAGACGATTTGTGTATTTATAATCAATTCAAAAGTGCATAAGTGTTGTGCGGTCCCTAAATGTACAAACACGACGAAAAAAACACCTACTGAGGTATTTGTTTTCGTCCCACGCGAAAAAAAAGAGAAATAAGTGATTAAATTTCGCACGGCGAGACACAAGTGAATTTTATTAAGTACGCGTTTACAATGAAGTACAGTATTTGTTCCCCCACTTTTAGCTCTCAATAATATAATATTTACCATTATTTAGGCAATAAGCATATAAAGAACTTCATTAATGTCCAAACGTCAAAATAGGCCATCATAAGTTTCCCGCGTATGTTTTTAGCTTATGAACACATAATGTAGAGAGAAGAAGGAGCATATTTTATCGATTTTCGAGATGTAAGTTGTATTTAAATTACAGATAAATAAAGTACTTATATGTACTTATTATTAAGTTTTTACGTTTCGAAATTCTGATGAACAAAAGTCTTTGTTCGACGCAAAGAAATATCCGACCATCAAAAGTTCCATTCTAGTTAAGAGTAGTTAAGACAGGCAGAAAAATAACTACTATGGCTGCTATTGCTAAAAATAACGATAGCAGATAAATATAGCTTGTTATGAACACAATACAAATAACGAGCGCTATGTAATAATTCGTATGCTGCTAAAATTGTAACGATGTTTTAAAACGCATGCTTCGCGTAATCGCCGTCGTTTCGCAAATCGCTTCATTGCATGAAAAAAATATAGCTTGCTAGTTTAGTTTGGCAGTGACCAGCATCATAACATGTCGAACGTTCGTCAGCTCACCATCGCGTGACAAAATTGTAGAATACTAAAACTAAATTAGTTTACCATACGTTGCGAGCGTTCATTATTTATTTATTTATTCAATAAAAACTAAGTTACATACAAAATACAATTAACATAGGCCCGATATTACAGTCGGCCCTCAACTCATTGAGTTTGCCAAACTCAAGATTAATGTTAAGGGGAGATTGAATCCATTTCCGTATTACAGTGCAATATGACATGCCAGTTACTAAATCTTCAATAATAGACATATTTCACTTTTTCTGTGGTTATTATCTGTCAAATTTAAATAACCTCAAATAATACGAAATACAAAACGGGACGCTACGACTTTAAATACCATTGTTTTATTATCCAACATGGTAAATTTAATTTTTTTCACCAAAATAATGCTTTTAAATGCCCGTGTTCGTTTCAATACGGCTGTCAGTTTGTTTTGTTGTGTGGCGCCACCTTCGATACAACACTGAAACTACACACGTTGCCTAACGCCTCTAGTGATAGAAACTGAAACTACACGAGTTGCCTAGCAAATGACAGTTGACTCACAGTTAAGTACTTAATCTGCCAGAAACGTTGAGTTAAATATTTGTCGTTTTAGTGACGTATTTGAGGGAAGATTAGGTCTAAACGGACACTGTAATACGCTATATTTTTGTAAAACTTGAGTTTAGCTCTTAAACTGACACTGTAATACCGGCCCATAGTGTCCCCCGATAGGTTGGCGAGTATCTAGGTAAATTGAAACTATTTGCTTTGATGAATACTTGTTCCATTTATATTTAATTTGTTTTAGTTTTAAGTATCTAATTAAAATATTAATATATCGATAACACCAAAATAAACATAGTCCAGACCGACAATTAATGCGTATATTGTATTGAAGACTATCAGAAGAATTGACGCGACCATACTATGACGTCGTGCGCTCTGATTGTTTTTTCTCATAAAATGGCGGACTAACACATTTTGTATTTTTATATTTATAATATTATTATTATTCACTCCTATAAATTAAAAAAAAAACATTTTTTAAATCTTTATAACCTATTTTATTTTTTAAAATCATAATTTCAATGATTTTTTTCTTACAGTCATCACACCTATTACATATTTTAATATATTAATCATAATATGTATATGAATCATAACAGTTATCCCATATGTATATTAGATTCATCATAATACATTGTGTATTTCCATTTCAACCTCATGTAACACTGTACAACTCCCACAAACAATTTAATTACATCATTTTATTTTATAATCAAGCAATGAAAGCCACCAAGTTATTTATTTCTGAAACGTTAAATATTCTCCACCACGTTACAATACTCGGTGCGTGTTATAACAGATGCGTCAACGATTCAATAGAGCGGATAGCGATATTATTTGGTTTATTGTCCCAAATAAACCAAATAAATCAATAAATAAAAATAGCATGTTAAAAATAAGCAGCATATTCCATATAGCTTGTTATGAAAAAAATAGCCATTTCGAACAACACAACAGTTGACAGTAACAAACACAATTGACAGTGACAATATGGTGACGTCATGCGCTCTGATTGGTGTTTCACATAAAATGGCGGACAAACATATTTTGTATTTTTATTTTAATAATATTAATATTATTCGCTCTTTTAAAATGAAAATAAATATATTTTTTCAAATCTTTATAACATATTTTATCTAATAAAATCATAATTTCAATGATTTTTTCTTACTGTCATCACGCCTATTGCGAGACTCTTGTTCTTTCGTAAAACGATCAAAAGAAATGAGTTAAGTATTATTCCAGAATCAATTGAACTTATGTTTTCAACCCTCAAAACCATTGGTCTTTATACATTCATACTGTTGCGTATAGAGAGAAGGGAAAATATTGCACCTACCTTGGCAGCCTTCTTCCTTCGTCTTGTGTAGTGTCTTCACGGAGGGCACTACACCAACCTCTATGACACAACACTGATTTACACTTTAAAACTTCCTCTGAACACGGTTCAGGAATTCAAAATAGCGCACGGCGCGTAGTTTCGATGATTGATGCGAAAAGGTAGAAAATATGTATATTTTCTCTTGAGTCGACTATATAACTTTCTGTCACAGTGCAATGCGTTCACACACGACGAGAGAGTATTGACGATTGTTTTTGTTCCTATGTAGGTAACAATATTTCAGGGATCGGAAAAGGTTGGAAGTGTTGCCACATTTACCGAACATCCTCCCCTCCGAAGAGGCCTGGTATGTATACCACGGCTCTTCTAAAACTATATGACAAACACATAACGAAATATAAAAAAAATACATAAATTTGGAGACATATAGCAAACAAATCCCCAAACTTAATGGTCATGTGAAGGTACGACCTTCATACAAGCAAAAAAAATAAGATAAGCAAAAAATAAGATAAACAAAAAAGGTAAAAAAAAGTATACCTAACTAATACAAAATAAAGGAAAACTTAAACTTTACAAATCATTGTCATTTTGACAAGGAAGTGGGCATAGCTTCGAAACTGGTCTCATCAAGACACCACTAGGTGTCTTTAATTCAACCACACGAGTGACTCCGTCCTGAGAGGAGACAAGCTTCGATATTCTACCCAATCGCCACTGCAAGGGTGGCATGTTGTCCTCTCGTATGACAACAAGATCTCCGACATTTGGAGGAATCGTGGCCTTAAGCCATTTAGATCTCTGCTGGAGAGTATGCAGGTACTCTCGCTGCCACCTGTTCCAGAATGATTGGGAAATCGACTTAATTAATTGGTAACGTGTAAGTCTAGAAACGTGCACGTCATCCATACGTTTTTCAGGAACGGCTACAAGAGGTTGACCTATTAAAAAATGGCCTGGAGTTAGTACATTCCACTCTGAGGCGTCCTCCGACAGAGACGTTAAAGGTCTTGAATTCATGACTGCCTCTACTTCCGCACAAACCGTCATGAACTCTTCTAAAGTTAATATCTGCTCTCCAATTACTCTCTTCAGTAAGGTTTTAGCCACCTTGATTCCGGCTTCAAACAATCCTCCGCTGTTTGGGTAACTTGGAGCATTAAAATGCCAAGTGATACCACGCTGGCTGGCTTTGTTTGACAATACCTCCTGCACTGCTGAACTTGAGAGGTACTTATCAACTTCATTGAGATGTCTGCTACTCCCTACATAATTTGTGCCGCAATCTGATCGAATAAACGTCGGAAGTCCTCTACGGGATGAGAACCTCGAGAAGGCTGCAAGAAATCCCTCAGTTGAGAGGTCCGACACAACTTCTAGATGGACTGCCTTCGTGGCCAGACAGACAAATATGCATAAGTAGGCCTTAAAGGTTTTAGAGTTTCTTATTTTATTTGCTCGCATAGTAAAGGGACCACCATAATCTGTGGCGACTCGTTCGAAGACCCGACCGACTCGAACACGGTCCGATGGGAGGTCTGCCATCTGAGGGCACACCGACTTGGGGTTTACCTTAAAACACGTGACGCACTTATGAATACGACTACGTATTACACGCCGAGCAGAAACAATCCAAAACTGCTGTTGTAAAATAGCATTCAGCGCATTGGGACCGATATGGCAATGTACCTTATGATAGTTGTCTACAATCAGATTAGTTAAGTGAGAAGATTTAGGGAGAAGAATGGGAAATTTAGAATTATATGGAAGAGTAGAATGTCTCAGTCTCCCTCCAACTCGTATCATACCTTCGCTATCCAGGAAGGGAAATAATTTTTGCAAGTGTTTCACGGAGCAGGGACGGCCATTCCTCAACTTGTCTATCTGTTCAGAAAACGCAATTAATTGTTCCCATTTAATAAGTTTGAAGAGTGATAATTTTAACTCCTCTACAGAAAGAGGACCGGTACATTTTTTAAATTTGTGACGACAATTATTGATAAATCTTATGCAGTAAGCTGTAGTTCGTTGCAGTCGTTGCAAGGAACCAAACTTAATAACAAAAGACTCCTCCATGTCTGCACATAGAGCAATCACCTTGGTCTCACGGAGACCAGGGAGTTTGTGTGAGTCTAAAGACTCTCTCTTTTGGCACGGCCAAGTTTCGAAAGAGTCCTTTAGCCATGGTGGATGCCACCACAATTCATGATCCAATAATACGGAGGGATATGCACCCCTAGATGAAATGTCAGCGCAGTTTAATTTTGATGGTACATATCTCCATGTGATATGGGCCGTAGAACTTAAAATCTGGGAAACACGGTTTCCTTCGTAGATTTGTAGTAAGTGAGGCGGGGTTTGGAGCCACGACAGGCAAATAGTGGAGTCTGACCAACAAATTACATTATCAATTTTGATTCTACCAAGGAATGACGAAACGCAAAAATTTATTAAACGTGTTAACAACAATGCAGCATTTAATTCTAGTCTAGGGATAGTCATCTTCGTGCGCACAGGGGCTACCTTTGACTTAGCCGCCAAGAGGCTGACATTCACCTGACCCTCATTGTTCACGGTTCTAAGATACACGACTGCAGCATATCCACAGAGTGAACCATCGCAAAATCCATGTATGGATACTTCAGTTAAACCCTCGTGAAATGCTTGTCTTGGAATATTAAATCTCTCAATAACACTTAAATCAGCTACAAAATTCTTCCATTCTTTGACAATTTCTTGAGGCGGAATGTCATCCCAAGAAGTGTGCAACAACCATAATTTCTGAATGATTAATTTTGCCTTGAACGTTATAGGAGAGATCCAACCCAATGGATCGAATATTCTTGCAATAGTAGATAAAATCGCTCTCTTGGTGCATTCATCTCCGGGCACATTCACTCGATACCTAAACACATCAGCTAATGGATCCCACTGGATCCCTAAGACCTTAATGCAAGGAGACGAGTCTGCAACGTCGAAAGATCTTGGCACTTCACAATGATCAGCTGGTACATCTTCAAGCAACTGGTTGCAATTCGATGACCATTTACGTAGCTCGAAACCTCCCATTTTTAGCAGTGAAATAAGTTCCTGCTTAAGTAGTACTGCATCCTGAAGTGTTGCAGCAGTGGTGATGATGTCATCAACAAATATTTGAGACTGTAAGACTTCCGAAGCCATAGGAAACTGAGACTCCCCAATCCTTGCGAGCTCACGGAGCACCCTCATGGAGGCATAAGGCGATGACGTCACGCCATATGTGACTGTGCACAAGGCGTAATGTCTAATAGGATCTGAAGGAGAGTCTCTACAAAGAATCAACTGATATGGCTGATCCTTGGGATCAATCAGAATCTGACGGAACATCATTTTAATATCGCAAATTAAAGCTATTGGATGAATACGATAGTTAAGTATGATGTCTGCAATATCGCGGTGTAATTTGGGGCCAGCATACAGACAGTCGTTGAGAGAAACTGAAGTAGATGTCTGTGCACTCGCATCAAATACTACCCTAATTTTTTTTGACTGATTTGTTGTTTTAAAAACGGCATGATGAGGTATATAATAATGCTTACCAGGTTGAGTCACACCCTTATAAAGAGTCATATGACCCAATGATAAATACTCATTCATAAAATTTGTATATTCGAATTTTAGGTTTTCATTTTGAGAAAATCGTTTTTCCAAATTTAAAAACCTACGCAGCGCGGCGTTGTAAGAATTTCCCAGTTGAGGGTGAATTTTCTTAAATGGCAGTCTAGCCATGAACCTACCGTTAGGTATTCTTTGAAGAGTTTTCATGAAAAACTCCTCACATTGATCATCTTCTGGGTTGCAAGGCATTACCTCAGGAAGATTTTCTGAGTGCCAAAAATTTTCAATTAATTTATCTAACGAAGTTTCTGAGTGGAAGGAATGTATCGCAAGATTATTGCTCAACGTGCGATGAGATGAATCATCATATGGACCACTAATAACATAGCCAAAGATGGTTCCTAATGCCGTGGGTATGCCTTCTGAGAAATGAACTGACGAGCCATCCAAAAGACTTGCATACAAATCTGCTCCCAATAGAACGTCTATTTGAGCAGGTTCATAAAAATATTCATCAGCAAGGGATAAATTTTTATATGCATTAAAAACCCTTTGAGGGACACGGGCTGATGGTATATTATTGGTTAGGCGATTTAGTACTAGGGCCGTAGTAGAAATTAATTCACCACTGCGTTGTTTCATAGTAAGAAAAACTGAACCGCGAACCTGAGTAATATTTCCTCCCAGTGACGTCACTGGAACCTGAATTTTATTGCGCTTTAATGATAGACGCTGAATGCAACTCTCCGTTATGAAGGAGGACATTGACCCACTATCTAGCAGACACCGTACAAGATGAAAGTTCCCAAATGAATCTTTAATAGGTATGCGAGCTGTAGCAAGTATGACTTGCTTCGTTTGAGAAATTGTGCCTGAATGAATTTCGGCAGATGTAATTAACTTGTTTTGATCTGAAACTGTTTGAACAATTTGTTTGTTTTCGAAATGTAGCAAAGTATTATGTTTATGTGACTGACACAATTTACATTTTCCGGAACTCTTGCAATTTTTAATATCGTGATTTTTCATACAAGAGAAACACAGTCGATTTTCCTTTACAAAATCACGACGTGTTTTAACGTCCTGCCTTTTAAATTGTTCGCATGCGAAAATTGCATGCGCTTGATTCTTGCAGAAATGACATTTATTGTTATTAGAAGGTAGCACAGAATGGAATGTACTCTTGAATGTTTTTCCCTTTGAAAATTGCACAGAAGTAACATCTAAGACATGACATTGATCTTCCAAAAATTGTAACAGTTTGGGAAATTTTGGCATCTCATTTTTGGGCAATGTTATTTCAAATCGGCAGCGTAAATCAGAATACAATTTTCTTATTAATATATGAACCAAAATAAAGTCCCACTCATTAACATTGATATTCAAAGAAATTAACGCCTGCGAATTTTCCTTGACAATATTTAGAAAATTACGCAACTGTGATACATTTTCCACAGGCTTAACGGCGAGCAAATTCGATAAATGATTATCTGCAATTAACCTTACATTATTAAAACGTTCATTAATAAGTTTATATGCCAGATCATAGTTTTCTTCGCTTAAGGATAAGTGTTTTATCACACGTGAGGCATCATCCTTCAAGCAAGAGGACAGATAATGCATTTTTTGAATGCCATATAACTGATTATTCGAGTGAATCAATGTATTGAATATCGAGATAAAATTGTTGAAATCTACATATGAACCATTATAGGTAGGCAACGGTATATGTGGCAGACTGATATTTTGAATTCTACTGCTTTCATTATTTTTTGATACTTGCTTATCACTACATAATTCAAAATATATTTGTTTGATTTCATAATAGTTTTCGATAAACTGATTATACCTATCACTATGTGTCTCAGAATCGAAATCAGACTTTGCCGCGGCTTCTATGAGAATATGATTCTCATAAAATTCGGATTTGATATTCTCTAAGTCAGAATAACGCACTTTAAATTTTATTATGTTCGATTCCGAGGGGTTTAATTTCGCCTGTATAGCGAAATCGAATAAACACTTTAAATATAAAGCTGCAAGTGAACACTTAACTGTTTTGTTCGTCATTTTAAACACAGATAATATAACTCTACACAAGGAGTATATAATACTTTACACTATACATACAATATAATAATATAATATACACTTATTATTGTTATTTGTCAACATAAGATCGAGATATAGGTACCTAGATAATATTATACTGTACGGCTGTCAGTTCAGTAGTAAACAACGTGAAGTTAGTTACAGATATTTGACCATAGAAAATAATTCACACTGCTCTGAACTAAGCAACTATTGCCGTTTCACAAATAAAATAATTATAGAATAGCCACAAAAAAATAATAAATATAATTTTACCTACATAATTATGTAGTACACCGACCAAAACGAGGTTATTGTTTGCTATTGTCTTCAAATAATAAATTGATATTTCAGAATAATATTATGTATAATACTATGTTGAAATATTACAAATATAACGAAATAACACAATTTACGTGTGTTTGTCATACAAATACGATTTGATGACGTCCGATGTGGCTGGAATTTAGGATAATAGGCTCGGAATGGACCATAGGATGGACAATCCGGCTCGAAGGACCAAAAGATGTTGCGTATAGAGAGAAGGGAAAATATTGCACCTACCTTGGCAGCCTTCTTCCTTCGTCTTGTGTAGTGTCTTCACGGAGGGCACTACACCAACCTCTATGACACAACACTGATTTACACTTTAAAACTTCCTCTGAACACGGTTCAGGAATTCAAAATAGCGCACGGCGCGTAGTTTCGATGATTGATGCGAAAAGGTAGAAAATATGTATATTTTCTCTTGAGTCGACTATATAACTTTCTGTCACAGTGCAATGCGTTCACACACGACGAGAGAGTATTGACGATTGTTTTTGTTCCTATGTAGGTAACAATATTTCAGGGATCGGAAAAGGTTGGAAGTGTTGCCACATTTACCGAACACATACCATCTCGTCATATCCATAATTTGAGGTAACTAACGACAGGTTTGAGTATTTACAGTGTACATTACATAATAAAATAGATCACCACACGTATTTGTATAGTACCAGTCTCCTTATACATAAAAATATGAATATTAATAAAATTATATTTCCTGATAGCAACAAATGAATGAAAATAGGTAATATATTATGCTTGAAAGTAAACCGGCTCAAAACAGAAATTTACCAACTTGGAACTAGAGAATATGTCTAAATATAATTAGGTCTAAAGTTTTTTTTTATTCTTAAATGCTGCTTAATGACACATTTTATTTCAACTTGTATGTAATTAGGTACAATGTCATATTTGCATTCCAAATAATAAAAACAGTTCACGACCTTCAATGTGAACGTTCATTTTTGGATTAATAGGTACGGTACATACAATAAAATATATGATATGATATAATCCATTTTTATTTGTAGTGATCCTTATATAATTATTTTATGTATAGATTTCATCACCAACTCTTTCAATATTTAACATCATTCAAAAGTGGATTCATTATCATCTATGCCTGGTCACTTGAAGATGGAAAATATATGAAACGACTATACCTACACATATTTTTTTAAATTTTTTTATTATATATATTTCGGTAAACATACAGCTATATAAAACAAAAATCTTATACACATATAACCAAAAAATTAGCCAACAAAGTTTACATAATATTACTTAGCTCCTACATTAAAAAAGACAAATCATAAGAACTGAAACTAAAAATGTAAAAGAAAAACTGAATGAGTTTTGCTTGATTAATGGGAAAAGGAAAATGGAGACAGTAAGAAATTATAACAAACTATAAAATTAGTTTTATTATTAGTTTTATTAATGAATTTGACTGTGTATTTACTTATAAACCTACCTACGGTATCCGCGTGATTATTTCGTAGGTTCAGATACTTATCGAAATACTGAAATTATTTGCGTATATTTGTGTAGGTTGATTCACGTATTGCACGGGATCTGCATTGGCGAGTCGGTTTCAAACAATTTATTCATTTATGTACCCTTTCAGCGTAATTATAATTTGAAATTATGTTTGTCTATAATTGGCTCATTTTAATTGTAATCTCTATTGTAATATGTATGTACAAAGCTGTTGACAATAAATAAAAAAAAAATAATTTAAAAATACTATTATTTCTGTTAACCACGCAGGTGTTAGCAGAAATATAACAGATCTATTATTGATAAAATAATTTACAATTGCAATATAATTCAACAATTTCCATAAATACATAGGTATAATGTTAAGAACTTAACATAACGTGATAATATTTTGTACCCATACCCATATTATTTCATACCCATAGATACATAATGCACACTGGCGGGCTTAATGACATGGCATATTGTACCAAAAAATATACATACAATTAAATCGAAGCAGATGTTATAAGTATTATAAAATCTGGTTCAAATTTCGACATGACCGTAAAAAGTTCCAAGCTAATAAACGAGTGTTTACATTTTATTATTAACATCGTTTTTTTAGCACTGAATTCCCGCTGACCTGAAATAGTTCCTCTCGCTATTTTTAATAATCTTAAATATAAAAGTACACTCGAAATTTCAAACTCAATGTTTTTATTTTGTTGCAATGGGCACCTAAGAAACTTAATGAAGTGTACTTCTGGGATTCTAGAAGTCTAATTAATTTTCATATTCGCAATACCGTCGGAGTTCAGTGTTAATTTTCACTATGAAAAATGTTAGTTCCTTAGTAAAATATAAAGTTTTTTGCCAAGCAAAGTCATAATTATGACAAGTAGCTATTTTGTCTTTGTGCAGAATATATTTTTCCTGTATGCAAGTACCTACCAAAGATTTAATGATTGGTAATAAAATGATTACAAAGTATGAAAACATATTTTTTTGCACATACTCGTAGAAAAAACAACAAAAAAAAAAACAATACACTTAAAATAAAATGGATTTGATGGTAGAAATTATTTACAAAGATATCAAAATACCAGCTAAATGTATACTTTTTATAATGTAACTATAATATTTTAAAAAACTTAAAAAGAGAAAGACTCCTGGCATTGACAATATCCACAACGAACTAATTAAGTATGGCGGCACCAACATGAATAATGAAATACAGAAACTTTTCAATAAGATCATAGCCGCATGTAAAATCCCCGAGGAATGGAAGACAAGCATAACAGTACCCATATTTAGGAAAGGCCAGAAGAACAACCCTGAAAACTACAGAGGCATCTCATTACTTAGTTCGATGCTTAAACTACTAACAAGTATCTTCAGAACTAAACTTGAACAAAAGATCGTAAATCGAGAGGAGCAACAAGGTTTCAGGAGAAATCGCTCTACAACCGATGCCATTTTCACCAGTAGGCAAATAAAAGAAAAAGCTATCGAATACAGCCAGATAGTGTACGTGTGCTTTGTTGACCTGACTAAGGCTTTTGACAGGGTATTGCTAAATGACGTTATAAATATACTGAGGGAAAAGAACATTCCACCAACCATTATAAAAACCATCCAACATATCAATTCACAATGCAAAATAAAGGTGAAAGTAGATGGTGAACTATCAAAGGAAATTCCCGCAGTCAGTGGCATAAGACAGGAAGATAGTTTGAGCCCTTTTCTCTTCAATTTAATAATGGACAAAATCATAGAAGAGGTGTCGTCTCTGGGACTGGATTACAGAATGGGCAATAAAATCATCAACATAATATGTTACGCTGATGACGCGGATCTGGTGGCAGAATCGGAAGATGATCTACAAAGAATGTTATATAAGTTCCACATTGCATCCCAAAAATTCAATATGAGCATATCTGTTAACAAAACGAAGAGTTTAACGATATCCAAGCAACCTAGAAGATGCAAGCTTATAATAGATGACATTCCAGTGGAGCAAGTTATGACTTTCAGATATCTGGGTGCGGAAATCTCGAGCCATAGTGACCTTTACTCAGAAGTTAGAGAACAGACCAAAAAAGCAGCCACTAGTTCAGGATGTCTCAAAAATATCATCTAGCATAACAAATTCATAAGAACGGATAGTAAGTTCAGTATTTATCAGACATGTGTTAGGCCAATTATGACGTATGCGGTGGAGACAAGAGCCGACACGACCAGAACCAAAAACCTCCTACGAACATCGGAAATGAAGGTTTTAAGGGCTATCACAGGGAAGACGCTTAGGGACAGAATTCGCAATGACGTCATTAGGCGGACCTGTGAGACCGAGGACATCATACGATGGAGTAGAGCTAGGAGAAGATTTTGGAGGGACTATGTCAACAGGATGGACGCATCTCGAATCCCATCCATAGCGGCAAATGAAATCCCACTAGGGCATCGCCTCCCCGTAAGACCACCGAAGAGGTGGAAAGATAGCTGGACCTCAGCTTCACAGGAATAGCTTTCTCGAAAAAACAGATCTACGATCTAAAATAAGAAGAAGAAGAATATTTTAAAAAACACGTTTCTACTTCTTAGAGTAGGTAGGTACCTTCACAAAAAAGTTTTTAACAAAATGCCTGAGGCAAAAATATTGATTCTTATTTGAACTCGGCTGCTGTTGAACGTGGTGTGGTATTCAGGAAAGGCAAAATCAATTAGCTGGAAAAACAATCAGTGGATTTCCATTGCATAAATGTTTTTCGTCACAAAAACTGTTTTTCATTTAGTTAATTTTTTTGGTGTTTTTATCTCCGTGACTTCAAGAGACTTGGTTTTAAATAACATATTAGCGGCTTTTGCAGCTCATGTTATGAAATATCTAACTATTGAGATTCAAAAAGTTCCTATAAAAAATCCTTCTTCTTCGCGTTTCACAGATGATAGATGGACCTTACTAATCTCAACATGATACTAGTTGATAATCTGCAATTAAAAATTACATTAAAAATTACGAATTCATAACCCCCACTATATTCCCTTGGGGTAGTAATGGTTCATTTTGTATAATTACATTGTTTTTTAACTCTTTTTGGTGCATTTTGGTGCTGCCAAATTTAAGAGTTCTTCAGACTCTTGGTATATTCTTCGTGTGTTCTTTCAGCATTCTACAAGAAACCTCTATTGTAAAATATTGTAATAATTACAATATTTTGAGTTGAGTGACATCTATGGGAGATTTGTATAAGTATTTACTATGGTTTGTGTTATGTTATTTTATGAAAAATAACTTACCATTTTGATACATAGATGTCTCTCATGTATTTGTAATTTATTTAATAATTAGAAATTATAATTGGAATATTCTAGAAAGTTTATTTATTGGCAAATAAAAAACAATAATATGAATCAGTCACAACAATAAAGAATTGTTGTGATGAATTGAAAATTGTATAAATCTTATTCTGGTTTAGACTGCCTTACTGTAAACATTTGATATAAAATATTCTGTATAATATTAGTGATTGAGTATGTAAAATACATATATTAAAACTATAAGAGTTTTATTTGAGTTAAAAAATACTATTCTTCTCCAATTCAAATATTCTCGAATTAGTAAAGTAGAGAATATTTCATCTATCAATATCCTAATATAAGCAGAACGAATGGTAGTTAAATCAATACTTCAATTTGGTTACATCAAATAATTACCCATGACGCTAACAGCATATCTTTAGGTAGGTACTTATCTAGTTAAACATTTAAATTATCTGGGTTTGTTCAAAAATAAAACATTTAAAGTTGATTAATTATAAGAGAGTAAATGAAAAATTAATCATTTTTCTTACTTAATATTAAAACCACGCATGTTTTCAAATTTATGTAGTAACACAATAAGAAATAATTATAATGAATAATTATGTGTTGTATAAAATGAATGTCCAACAGTGCTCTGTATGTTAGTAAATATCAAATGATCATGATCAGATACCTTCATAATGTTGTGTGTTAATAAATCTTAATTCTATATTCATTTTTTAAATTTTAGCTGTTGGTTTCTTAATTTATCGACGTGTGTTTTTATCTGATTTTATGTCAATTCAACAACAAAAATAAGATGTTTAAAAAGAGATTTAAATTAGTTTGTTGTACCTAATTTGTATTTTTTTATATTCTTATTACAAATATTTTCAAACAAATGATTTTTAGAAATATTTTTACACAAAGACAAGCAATAAAAAATGAGAAGGTATAAATTGGTATAAATAAGCGCTTTTGCTAGATATACACACATGGTCGACAGTCGTGATTTATGTTCTGCGTTCTGGATTCCATATACAGAAAAGAAATATTATATAAATTCGTTTTTTACAAAAATTTTGCTCTTCTGAAACAATTAATGGATAAGAAATTGCCATTTGCACAGAGTGAATGGAAGTATTTCAGAATAAAAATAACAACGAATACTCTAACGCGACGTCCTACGTAGGCGATTCAAAGCGAATGCGAAGCGGCGCGGCGCGGCGCGAAAATAACAAACAGTCGGTAACTATGGAAGTGTCCTACGTTACCGACCGCGAGTATTTTTCGATTCGGCGCGGCGCGATGCGAAGCGAACGCGATCAGTTGGTTTGATATTTTCGCGCGAATTGAAAGCGGTGCCATTGTTTTTTGACATGTCAGAAATAGAAATTTTAATTTCTGTCCATAAACGTCCCATATTATGGGACAAAATAATTATTATTATTGAACCGTGAATTTTAGGATTTGGCAAAAATAAATGGGACTACAAGTAAACACATTTATCTATTATTACTATTTTACAATAGGATGTTGTTCAAAACACACAAAGTTTTCTCTCGCTTGCACGAATGTCAAATTTTGATATGTTATTCAGTCTCATTTATTAATTCAAGATCACGTAATTCTTCATACAAATTGTGATATCCCTCATAAATAAGTCCACAATATTAGTTTCACTTCTCTGCCGAACATACTTCTTGAGTATTTTATATACGTACATCCATGACAGTAGCTGGCGGCAGAGGGAACGAATCGCGCACACGTAGGACAGAGCCGCCGCGTCGCACCGCATCGCATTGAATTCGCTTGTAACCGCACCGCATCGCTTCGCAATCGCGTTCGCTTTGAATCGCCTACGTAGGACGTAGCGTAAGTATTTTACAATGATTTTTTTTTTGTTTTTTAAAAACAGAATTTTGTTTATAAAATCAGGAAAAAGGATTTGTTGAACCAAATCTCGTATTGAAATGTAAACTTTTTCTGACATAATATGGCTAACATAACTACCATTTCGCTACGTTTCTCGCTGGGTAAGCAAAGAAAGCTGAATAAAGCGAACTTATCAACATTCAATACTCGACATATGAATGGCATGATGGGAATATGTGGCATTCTTTCATCTCTACCTTCTCCATCAGGGACACAGTGTGTTGTTTTTTTTTAAGTACGAGTATGTATCACATCCGTTATACAACGTCACGCAAAATGCCTTGTCTAACCTAAATCATATCACGATCAAATACAATTATATGTCTATCCCTAGGTCAATATAAAATATATCGTATTAACATGCTATTGCAATTGGCAAATGGTCGCCAACATTATAACTGCGTGACTTGATTTTAATGGTAATGGAACTGACTTTTCAACCATTTTAATCAAATACTTAATTCATTTATTCGTTTTCTTTAAAACAGGTTTTGACTAAATACATAGGTACGTATTGTATTGAAATAAAATTATCCATAAAATCGACGGTAAATTCCACTTTAATTTTCTACTTTTTATTTGTATGAAATATTCAATTACTTAAAATAATAAAATAAAATAAAATAAATCTATGACAAAATATTTATAGGTATAAAAAAAAATTGTATTTTTTTTATCAAACATTATGTTAGGTAGATCTTCTTCTTCTTCTTCTTCAGGCTATTTCCATCCACTCCTGAACGAAGGCGTCCTCCATTTGACTCAACGTCGTCCTGTCCTGTGCTGTTTGCATTCAGGATGTGCCAGCATATCTTGTTATATCGTCCCTCCACCGCAGCTGCGGCTGCCCCACACCTCTCTTTGTCATACGAGGTCTCCAAGTCACCACTCTCTTTGTCCACTTCTCGTCCGAGCTTCTGGCTACGTATCACGCCCATTTCCATTTCAGAGTCGCCACACGGTGGGTGGATTTCTGTTACTTTTGTTCTTTCTCTCACCGTTTCATTTCTTACCTTGTCTCTTAGTGACAGACCCAGCATGGATCTTTCCATAGCTCTTTGGGTGACTCGCAGTTTCTCGGCACTCAGTTTAGAGAGAGTTACTGTTTCTAGGCCATATGTAGCAACCGGCAGCACACACGCTTCATATACTTTCCTTTTCAGGTTTATGGGTGTTTTCCAATTTTTCAATATATATCCCATTTTTCCGAAGGCAGCCCAACTTAGTCCTATCCTTCTTTTGATTTCAGCCGTCTGGTTTCTGGTTAGGTAGGTACTCAATGTAAATTATGATCTTGGTTTAATATTAAATTTTTGTTATTGTAATATGGATTCGTTTTACTTGCACTGACATTTTTATCAAATCCCACACATTTATTGTGTTTCGATTTTTCACGTATCCATTTCAAAAAGACAACAAAGGCTGATTGTTTATTTAACATAATATATCTATTATTGATTTGTTCTATTTAAAATACTTTTGCCATTTTCTTTCAAATGACAACCAATATGGAGAACTTACGTGCATATGGAACAGGATTAATAGCATTAACCTTTACAAATATATCTAAGGATATGTCCATTTTCTATTAACTATTGTGACACCCACAGTTAATAAAATGACCTATAAGAATGTATTTAATTTAAGTAGGTAGAGATTTATTCGTTAAAGAAATAATAATTGGGATTTACCGTATGTCATTATCAGAGGAACTATTAAATACAAATAAAAAATAATAATATACCTACATTATACATTTGTGGCTCTACACCGGGGGGGGGGGGGGGCAATTCTGGTCCAACCGGCGAAATCAAAACCCTCACGATAACCCATATCATGGATATAATTATTATATGGGTAATCGTGAGGGTTTTGATTTCGCCGGTTGGACCAGAATTTTCCCCCAGGGGGGCAAGTCTGGTACAACCGGCGAAATCAAAACCCTCCAGTTTACACATATCATGGATATAATTATTATATGGAGTTCTATGACATCTAAAGATATTATAGAACTCCATATCGATGGCTAAGAGCACAGATGTTGTATGTGACATTTTTACCGAAAATGAGTTATGATACCCATGCGAATCTACATATATCATCTGAACTATGTTCTGTAGGAATATTATTGCTTAAATATGTCATAGACGAGATATTTAACAAAAACTATATGTGGTAAGTATTAAATGGAACTTAGTTTAGAGCATAGATATTGTATATTACATACAATAAATATGTATCGTCATTTTCTGATACATGTGGTGGACAAAATCGTAACCAAAATATTGCTGCAGCTATGCTGTATGCAGTAAATAATTTAAGGGTACAAATTATTGACCTAAAATTTATGGAGTCTGGACATTCGTACCTTGAGGCAGATTCCATTTATTCAACAATTGAACGTGCAAGGAAGCATATGAAAATTTATAGCACGAATGAGTGGAGTCTCCTCATTGAAATGGCGAGACGTAAACCAAAACCTTATAAAACACAGGTTTTAAAATATAATGAATTTTTCGATTTCAAAGAATACCATGTTAAATAATATAAATAAAAACAGCAATGGGGAGCCAGTTAACTGGATGAAAATTAAATGGATTAGGTTCCAAAAATCCTCACCAGACTCCATCTTGTATAAGTATGACCTCTCTGATGAGTTCAAAGAAATAAATACTGTACAAGGTAGGAGATCTCGAAGGAGCCTTAATTGGAATAACCCTCTATCGAACAAATATTCCAATCATCTTCCGATAAGTTCAGCAAAAAAAAGATTTGCTTTACTTATTGGAGAAAAAAATTATTCCAATTGATTATTCTCAGATGATAGAGGGTTTACCGTCCGAATCCTTGCCCACCAACGACATAGATTCAGAATATTTTTTTTTAAATAAAGATTTTTAAAATTAATCTAATTAAATATTGTTTAAATGTAACCTTTCCATCAATTCCACTTTTATTTTTTTTAAATAAAGATTTTTTAAATTAATATTATTATTCTTTAAATGTAACATTTCCATTAATTCCACTTATCAAAACAATATTAGAGTATTAGTTTAGTATTAAATAATATAAACAAGATTTATAACAAAAAAAAATATTTTGTAAAAATGGTAATAATTAGTTCTCGTTCATACTTATGTTAAGTGCTGCAATAGACAACTTTCAGTGCAGACATGTTGTAAGTGCTCACTACACCATTTAAATCATCAAATTTATTAAATATGGTGTAAATAATAATTAATAATTTAATATAAACATACAGACAAATAAATGAAGAAAACAATAACATCAACTGTATGAGGTTTTATTGTATTATTGAATTTTCCTGACATTCAAACTTAATGTCAAAATTTCAATTTCGATTATCTCAAAACTATGAAAACTGCATATACAACATCTGTGCTCTAAGCCATCGATATAATAATTATATCCATGATATGGGTAATCGTGGGGGTTTTGATTTCGCCGATTGGACCAGACTTGCCCCCCTGATCTCCTTCCATGATTTTCAGTTTTGCGTTGCGCCACGTCGGCGTCGGTACTGAACACCTATCCTGTAAGCATACTTCCCAACACCGTTCAACCATGGAAGCATCGGCTTCTAATATTTAATAATTCATTGTTTATCATTTAAAAACCCATGTTTTTTTTCGCTGTGTATTATTTTTATATCTGCAATTTTACTATTATCAAACATTAAAAAGTGATTTGATGTAAATAAATATTTTGAAACCTGTGTGTTTGTTAGTCATATATTGTGTTATTAATATACGTACTTTTAAACTAAATTATTTTTATAGGTTTTGATTTTATTTTTTTCGTTCGTAATGTAATTTCGGTTTATATTTTTTTCAACTGTATTTATATATTTAGTGTAGCATATTTTGGAGTCATTAATTTTGCCCATTTTTTAATTCTAAATGTATGAAATAATGCAAGTACCTAAGTATAGATTGTAGTTTTATCACTACTTAGTTTGAATCAAACCTTTAATTTTACCCTTTTTTATTTAGAATGTATGAAATAATGCTAAAACTCAGTATAAATTGTAGTTTTATCACCATTAAGTTTGAATCAAACCTTTAATTTTACTTTTTTTTTCATACTGAGTGTATGAAATAATGCGAGTGCCTAAGTATAAATTGTAGTTTTATCACCATTTAGTTTGAATCAAACCTTTAATTTCACTTTTTTTTTCATACTGAGTGTATGAAATAATGCGAGTGCCTAAGTATAAATTGTAGTTTAATCACCTTTATAATTGTAGTAATGTAGTATAATGTAGTTTGAATCAAAGTTTGCATAAAATCTTAAGTTTCGCCATTTTATCATTCTGAATGTATGAAGTAATGCAAGTTTTTCTTATTTAGGTTATTGCTGGATTTAGGCCTCTTCCATACCCTTCCATTTATTTCTGCCGGTTGCTGCTTGCAGCCAATTTTTACCCCCCACAGAGGCTATATCGTCGGACCATCTTTTTTGAGGTCTTCCGACGCCTCTCTTGTTTTCCCAAGGTCTCCATCTTAATATTTTAGGGGTCCATCTTGTGGTGTCTTGTCTTGCAATATGGCCCGCCCATTGCCACTTCAATCTTGCTACGCGATCCTTGACATCCGCTACTCTGGTTCTTTTCCTAATTTCCTTATTTCTTATTCTATCTCTTATTAGGCTTATACCAAGCAAGGATCTTTCCATGGATCGCTGTGTGCATTTGAGCTTTACTACATTTCTTTTTAAAAGGGCCATGGTCTCCAATGCATATGTAGTATATGCATGTTCTTATGCAAGTTCTTACCAAGTTCCTATGCAAGTTCTTACCAAAGTATAAATTTTAGTTTTTTTTAAGTAGTTATATAATTTTTGTTACAGTAAGTCACACATAGGCAAAACATACACAGGTATGTACAAACCACATTCTGGAGCAAAGCCACAGCCATGTCAGCTGTCATTAATGATAATGGCCGACACAGTTTCGTGACAAGTTTGACCTATGTATACAAGTTATATGGAACAATTACTACCATGTCCACAACTAATTAAATCTCTGTGTGTAAATATTACTTTCAGATACCACCGATAAAACAATAACGTTCGTAGATATATCATTTTCAAGCAGAAACCAGACATCAAGGAAATGAATATTGGTGATATGAATAAGTACAAAAACGTCGTTAATGAAGTAGACAGACATAATCAAGCGCCAAACATCCTACACTAAAAAAAATAAAAATAAAAAGCAAAATAAAATAAAATTATCTTAAATACAGTTGTTATCAAGTGGAATTCTTGTTCATAAAAAATAATAAGTACGAGTGGGTTGTGGTCAACGCTTTTCTTCTCACTACCAAGTCACTCCACAAAATATTCAAACTTTGTATGAAAAATTTTCAGCATTTTCACGAAATGAGTTTTGAATATTTTTTTTTGCTTTAAATATTTTCTTATGGAAACTTGATAATTCTTCAACGCATTTGAAGAATTATATTTTTTGAAAGTGATTTGCCTTTAAACCAATCTGAAAATAAAAATATCCAATTTAAAGTTTAACTGATCAGATATCCTTCAAAATGTAAGGGAGTCTAAGCGAGTATTGGATACACAAATTTTGTAAAAGATGGAACGAGTGCTTTAAAACTTTCAGAATACAATTTCAGCATGATATTTGTTGATAATAATCTGCAATAAAAAAATTACCATAAAAATTGCAAATTCATCACTTCCAATTACTCTTGGGGTAGTGAGGAGTTATAAAAAGTTGTAATTAAATATATGAAATAATGAATCTTAGCTTAGGAATAAATACTATAGGTATCTACTTTCAGTATCAGTATATATTATATTATTATGATAATACCTAGCACAAACAGAACATATTTATATTTAAATTGAATGGTAAAATAAAGAAACATCTATGTATTATAAAAAAAAATAGAAGACAATACACAAACCACAAAAGTTTGAATCTTTATCTTACGTACAAAATATATAAAAAAATACAATGTGGTTAAGTATATAATAGTAAGTTCCCAAGTAAATGTACAATTTTATACTTAGTCTATATTTATCTTTATAATTATAACTAAGTTTAGTTTGTCGATCGACAATTCTTGATAGAACTCCATTGTACGTTGATATGTTATAAAAATATAAAAATACTTGGTAATAGTTCTATAGTATTTTTTAGATTATTGACGCGTTTCGTGAAAGGCACGATTATTCTGACGATGTGCCTTGCACGAAACGCGTCAAAAATCTAATAAATACAATAGAACTATTACCAAGTATTTTTATCGAATATTTTCATTTGCATATGCGCAAACATTGGATTTTTTTCCCTGTCGGGAGTCAAAGATATTTATTAACAGATTTTTAATTATCTCAATAGAGACGAAGTTGGAATATTTATTGTAGGAGAACCGGGAAATCAAGGCACCTACAGGGCTTACGACCTGACAGGGCTTATGACAGGTCGTAAGCCCTGTAGGTGCCTTGATTTCCCGGTTCTCCTACAATAAATATTCCAACTTCGTCTCTATTGAGATAATTAAAAATCTGTTAAAAAGTATTTTTATATTTTTATAATTATAATAATTCTTCTGTACGTGTGTATGTCATTGAAATCTTCCTAAACGACTGTATTGACTTTGATGATTTTTTGTGCGAATTTTGAGTGGCTCCCTGAATAAACAATAATATTTTTTAATTGCAAATACGCAAACATTGGATTTTTTCCCTGTCGGGAGTCAAATGATATTTTTACTGACAAACTTTTTAACATCTCCATAGAGACGAAGTTGGAATGTTATGGAAGAACCAGTAACTCAAGGCACCTACAGGGCTTACGACCTGTCATCGGCTGGTTTACGTGATCACTTATGCGCTTGCGCAACGTTCATCAATTATGCCTTCTTATTGAGTTCCCTTATCAATGCAATTTTGGAGAGTTCTATATATATATGAATAAAGAGTAAGACATCATCTGACATTTGGACATTATTTTTATTGCCATCTATGAAGTATTAGTAACGAAGAATCCTTTTTGTAACGCCATCTATTGAGAAGTTTGTTTATTTGTAAACAATGAAAGCAACAGTCCTTATAAATGAGGTGACAGTGTTCTCGCACAGATGTCACCCCTGAACTGCGCCAGAAATATTATTTCATTTTTGTCTCGTTTACCTATTGTAATGGAATCCACCCTAACTAATGAAATAAATCCTCCTAATTATATTTCGGTGGTTCCAAATACCTCGTAAACTAGCTAGCTAAACTGCCTATTAAAAATCTAGCACCTATTTCCTAGTACTATAGCTAATTTCCCTAACTAGTTTATTCTCTATCTGCAATATAAAACCTAGAATATGCTACATCTATTTTTACTATTCATTATTGAAACATTCCATCGTAAAAGTGCATCTTATTATTCTATTTTATTTCACTTGTTTTATACGTTTTCAACGAATTTTGGCCAGCGATCATCTAGTGGTTATTATTATTCACGTTCAAAAGGACCCTCTACGTTGTGTTTTATTTACGAGTTATAAACAGACGAATTTTTATAATTAAATTTATATATATATATATATTATATTAATAACTAATAAATTAATAGACTCCACGACCGTCAAAAGATAGCTTATCTTTACACACAAAGTTATATCTACAGAATTAATAGAATCGTATAATATAGTTACTCAGTTTGATTGATATATTTTTATATACCTGCAGACTTAATAAATTTACTTTATAATAAAAATGAATTCTTAACAAATCCATTTTCTTATTCTTCTATGTATAGAATTCAATGTATCTATATACCTACAGAGTTTATAGGATGACATAAAAATAATCATAACACAAATTCACATAATTCGCATAGATAATAAATAAGAATTCAATAGAAAGTACGATATATGTTTCCTAGCGTTTTTCACACTCATCGATGTTAGTACCTATGTAGTTAACGAAATTTAATTTTCCTACCCTTTTGTATATCCAGCTGTAATGAAACATATCAAACAACACCAAAATACATTATATGACAATGGACAATATTTATATACAATTGACAATCTTTCAATGAGTGTGACGTAAATGTAATGAAAACATATCAAACAACACCAAAATACATTATATGTATGTAATGAAAACATATCAAACAACACCAAAATACATTATATGACAATGGACAATATTTATATGCAATTGACAATCTTTCCATGAGTGTGACGTAAATAGTTTTATATAAATTTTTGTTATGTGTCCACTATATCATTATTATAATGTTAATCTTCAGGACACGACTTTTCTTTACAGTAACAGATGAAAACATGAATATTTTTGTTATCTCTATATGATATATGATATGATTATTTAACAAACATATGATGATACCTTAATTACCATTAGCAAGTTCTAAGTGACATTTTCATAGGTTCCAACAAGATGGACTAATAAAGTATTGTGTTTTTACTCGATTTTCATACATCATCTGACATTTTAAGGTTAGGGAATTCAGGTTTTCCCGACATGCTGGGGGAAATTTTCATGCATAGGGTTTGAGGAGGCACCATACCCGCCTACTCCGTCCTGATCACCCAATTTCAATTACTTTCAGGTCCGAGTGCATTAAACTTCGATTAATAAACTACCTGTAGCTATAACATGCAATACTGTATATTAAAATCAATAAATTTAGATACTAGAATACCTAAGGCATCCTCTGGGCCCCACAGTCAAGGTGGGATCTTTAACCATCAACCACAAAGAAGGTATATTCGAAGAATGGAACTGTTGACAAGACAGCTTTTATAGAAATTAGGATATAGGTATTACTGATTTTAGTATTATATTTTATTAGTGAAGCATTTTACCCCGATAATCAGTAAGTAAAATACTGGTATTAAGGACAGGAAATAATGCTTATTAATTTTTCTACGAGATTTAACATGCATTTATAGGATAGGAATTATTGATTTTTGTTAGTATTATAATGCTATTAGTAATTTAAAAGAATAATTTATGAATTACTAGATTCTACGTGCAAGCAATTTGTATGGAATAGGATTATACAAGTTTACTTCATCTACATTTTATCAGTCATAAAACACAATACTTCAAGTGTAATAAAAAAAATAAAATATAGAAATATCTCTAATAATATATAATGTTTAAAATAAGATTATGTTTATTCAGATTGTATGAAAAAGAATTTCAAAATGGTTACAATGATTATATTATTTTCTAATTTATATTCAATTTTCACAATACAGAAGTTTTCAGCTCCTCTTTTTTAAGTACAATCAGCTAGACTATGGAATGGCCTAAGTGATGAAGTAATGTTATCTCAATCCATTCAAATATTTAAAGGTAAATTAAAAAAACTTTATTTGTCAAATAGTTCCTAAATTCCTTCTATATCCTTCCGTAACCTCCTTTTTCTCATTGCTATGATCAGTGTTATTTTTATTATTCTTTTATTTTCTCTCTCTTTTCATTTTTTTCTCTTTGTAATTTTTTTTATATTTCTTACTCTTTTATGTTATTTTTTATCAATTTGTTTCTCACTTAATTAGTACTGTACCAATTTAACTAAGAGACTTCACTTTGCTCGGGTTGGTTAGAAGAAATTGCCTTATGGCAATAAACCTGCCTTTGTACACATGTTGGTACATAAATTATATAAATAAATAAATTTTCATGTACTCTCGTCTTGTTACAATAGAAAACAAAAAGATAATAATAAATTGTTAGTGAAAATAAAAGACACTTATCGACATCCCGTGAATTTCTCTTTGAAGTGAAGCACTGAATTCAATTTACGATAGCGAATAATTTACTGATTATTGTTAATAGAGAATAAAAGAAATATCACTTATCTCCACGATTTAAATACACAATCAAATTGTATTACTTTTAAAAACAAACCCCTTCGCGTGCCGCGAGCAAACCCGAATTTTATCAATCAACCGCCCTTCAACTCATAAACCAATTCAGTGATCAAAAATCAATCTCCCGATCTACTCGACTGCCCTATACCCCACGATATTACGAATGATCCCGAAATCAACACCAGCCGAGTCTCATAGTTCCCGAGACAAACCAAAAAAAACTTTCCCCCACTCAGTATTAAGCATTAAAATATCTACATATAACTATACATACGGATATATCGAACGCTTCGATTCGGCACACCACCCCAAAACAGCCATTATATACATCAAGTAGTAAATACAAAGTCAGTTGAATATTTGAAGAAAAATAAGATCCATCACACTATGTACTTGTACCAATGTGTATATAAATCGATTTTTTTTATTCCTCCGACACGGGAAAAAATCCAATTTTTGCGTATATTCATGCTTTTAAAAAAATATTGATTCATTATTTATATGTTTAATAATAAAATAGAGAAGTGTAGTTATGAACTCTTTAGTGGTGAAGTACGTAATGTACTTATTATAGCGTTCAAAAATTCACAACCACACTGCACGCCAAATTCTCTCAATTTCGTCAGTAAATTGTTGTATAAACCACAATGCACACAGTCATAGGGCCGGTATTACAGTCTCGGTTTAAGAGCTAAACTCAAGTTTTACAAAAATATAGCGTATAACAGTGTCCGTTTAGGCTTAATCTTCCCTCAAATACGTCACTAAATGTCATTTGTCGACTCGTTGCTAGGCAACGCGTGTAGTTTCAGTGTTCTATCACTAGAGGCGTTAGTCGTATCGACGGTGGCGCCACACAACAAAACAAACTGACAGCCATATTGAAACGAACATGGGCATTTAAAAGCATTATTTTGGTGAAAAAAATTAAATTTACCATGTTGGATGATAAAACAATAGTATTTCAAGTCGTAGCGTCCCGTTTTGTAGTTCGTATTATTTGAGGTTATTTAAAATTTGACAAATAATAACCACAGAAAAAGTAAAATATGTCTATAATTGAAGATTTAGTAACTTACATGTCACATTCTGGTTGGTTGGAAGAAATTGCCTAATGGCAATAAGCCCGCCAGTGTACAATTATATTTGTTTATATTATGTACAAGAAGATGTATAAATAAATAAAATTGCACTGTAATACGGAAATGGATTCAATTAATCTTGAGTTTAACAAACTCAATGAGTTGAGGGCCGAATGTAATATCGGCCCATAGGTACATACCCACAGAGACTCTGTGTACATACCTACTTATCCAGGTCTGGTGATATCTCCACTACCGCGACCGGTGAGATATAGATCACAACCACTTATTTGAGGGATTGAAATTCGCACTGTGGTTTACTACAGATGCAATTCATTTCATTGTGCACTTCAACATACTTCATTCATACTTACTTTATATTATTTATATATTTTACTTCATGGAATTTATTTTGTATTTTAAATAACTTCTCGGGCAACTTACAGGTACTGTGTCAAATATTAATTTCACACGCACCCAATAAGAAGTTGGCACATTCTGGAGACATGCGATATTTATCGTCTCACAGATCCATGCAGACTGAAAACACAATTATAAACTGTGTCTCCAGCGGGAATCGAACCCGGGACCTTTGGATCAGCAGTCAGATACCTAACCAACTGAGCCGACAATTATTAAACATGTAATCGATTTTTCACTAGCATGCATTAAATTACTTAATAAATTTTGTTCTCAAAATAATCCTTATATTTATTATATTTTTCTTAATTTTAATTTAGATGACATCATCGGGTCTGTATCACAGAGTAACAGCTCCCTAAAAGAGATGGACAGAACCAACAAAGCGGCTTAGGTACTATGAGTGATGCTTTAGTGTGAGTGGTCCTATAAAGTGGAATAGATGGAGTTCTATAACATATAAGATAATTATATCCATAATATGGGTAAACATGGATAGTTTTGACTCCGCTTGTTGACCAGACTTGCCCCCCAGAAGGCCGCAGTACACAAAGCAAAGAGCACTTTTTCTAAAGGACTAAAAAGGGCTTTGTTTCGTAGAGCAACATAAGACCGAAATATAAGCGCCCTTGGGAATGATCCTGAATTATTAAACGGCGCTTATTAAATTATTTGTATTATTATTTACATGTTAATAAATGTATATTGCTGTTTTTACATTGAAAACATTTAAAAGCTTATATTGGCCCCTTACAAGAGTCCGGAGAACTCTAAAACCTTGCAGACACTAGGGAATTAGTAGAAGACTATGGTATTGAAGGTTGGTAGAAGGTCATTAGGGGCGGTCTTGTATGGAATGAAGCTTTGATTCTTAGGACTAAAAGAGAGAGGAAACGTATTTAATAAATCGATATATTAGAATAGAATTTTAACATACATTGTCATCGAAAATACACTAAAAGTCTCAGAACTCTAACTGGTCGGTAAACTAGATAAAAATAGATTGCAAAATTCCAGTACAGACAGACAGACAAGTGTGTAAAAAAATTAAAGCCAATTATGTGATTTTTTCAATGTTAATTTTCAACGGATTATACTGAGAGTTAGGAAAAGTATGGAAAAATTTGACTGACCAATATTGAATATCAGAGAAATTGAAATCATCCTCCGATCGTTGGTTCTTCTAAGGATCTAAGTTTTCTGCATTCAAAATACAATTTGGAAAAAATAATAATTTCGCATAATAAATGTTCAATGGTCATATTTATAAACGAAATTATTACAAAAAAATCCAACATCGCGTATTATTATAATTGACAAACATTTTTTCAACATCTCAATAGAGACGAAGTTGGGACATTGTAGAAGAACCAGGAACTCGAGGCACCTACAGGGCTTACGACCTGTCATCGGCTGGTTTTACGTGATCACTTTATGCGCTTGCGCAACGTTTACCAATTATGCCTTCTTATTGAGTTCTCTTATCGATGTAATTTTTTTGAAAGTTCTATATATTTGAATAGTGTGTAACATTTTACCTGAAAATAATGCATTATTACTATTGCCATCTATGGAGTAACGGAGAAACCTTTTTGTATTACCATCTATTGAGAAATTGAGATTTTTTTTTTTTTATGTTGATAAAATGTTTGTCAACAATAATATCATTTAACTCCCGAAAGGGAAAAAAATCCAATGCTTGCGTATATGCAATTAAAAAAGAATATTTGATCGCGTATTATGTATTTTTCTGTCTTATGATTGTACACTCTAATATAATTTGTTTACTGTCTTTTTTCTTGTTTTTCATTTTTTGTAATCAGTTTTTCGATAGACAAATATCACAATGATGGCTCAAAATTACATTTTTGTCAAAAAAAATACCTTGTTGAAAGTACGTATGTACTTAAAACCTTTTCAAATGTAGATTGTTTGGTTGGTCAATACAGTACATAATTGACACGAAGCAAATGCGTTAAGTAATCCAATTTATTGTGTATATTTAGCAAAATCTCAGTCAGCGCCCCCTGGTTTTGTGCTAAAATACGTAATCAGTTTAATTTCGATTTGGATCGAGCCGATAAAACCTCCGACTTGTGCAATATTATTATTCAGTCATTACAAAATATGAAATTCGACATGTCGTGACAATGCAGGCGACACGTGCCTGAGAGTTTAATAATAATACCTAATATTGCGTAGCAATTTATTATGCATAAATGTGTTCTCACCTTACAACTTGGTGAGTTTAGAATAAAACCGTGATATTTAAATAAACGATCAATACTGACCGAATGTTGGGGATGTTTTTTCCAGAGATTATTTTCCTCTCATTGAATCGAAATACATTTAACCGTTTTGGCATGTGAATTTTGCCCTGTGGTTTAGGTTTTTTTAGGTTTTGCCCTGTGGTTTAGGTTTTTTAGGTTTTGCCCTGTGGTTTAGGGCAAAATTCACATGCCAAAAATGAAAATACACTCATAAAATAATATAAGGTGTAGGAAGTAATGAGCGATAATCTTGCATATTATGACAATCTTACATTTCTTTCAGTCATGGTCATACATTTTTATCCATTAGGTACTTATATAACTAAATGAATATGAAAATTTGAAGAAGCGATGAACAAATATTTTTTCATCTTGGTGTTGGTTTTGTATGTATATGCTCATCACCAATTTCAAAATATAAGTCTAAAAAAAAGGTTGCCGTAAAAAAAATATTTATTGCAATTCAAACTTGGCATTATTTTTTCCTGAACACAAATAAATATTCTTAAACTCTATCGGTCGTATTACAAGAGTTATTTGAGAAAAATGTAAGAAAAGGGTATGGTCCCGTTCTGCGAGGATACTGCTTACGGAACCTCAACATTTTCTTGCATTATTCTTAAATAACTCTTGTAATACGACCTTATGATTTTCTAAAACAATAGGTGGGTTATTTCGCAAATTGGACGTATTAAAGGTCGATATTTATCTGTGGGTGAGTTCAAACAACATGGTGTTAATGTTATCAAGACATGTGTGTCCAGTACGGCCTTGATTACTTTTACTATCACATAAGTTTTTTTGTTGAGCAACAACAATATTCAAACAACTGCCGACCACACGTTTCTTTCAAACGTACCAACGTCCATTATTATTGTTCGAGTATTATCGTATATTTAAATCCTCATTATTAGTCCGTACAAATATCGCAATCATATTTTGTTTAGGAACTTAATTGTTTTAAGTTTTAAATTACTAAATTGCATTTTATTGATAATTTGAATACTGTCATCATTCATCATACATACTGATACCTAATCATGAGTTTCAACAATTGATTCAGATGTGATGTGTGAAAAGTTAACGTACTACAATTTACTCAGATAAGAAATTATAATAGAAAATACATATCTTTCAATTGTCATAATAATATTAAGAGATTTTCCTGCAACACAGATTAAATTGACAAGAAACACTCAAAGTCTCTTCTTTAGATATGACCATATTCGAACCAAATCACACATTTGTCAAAACTCATAACTAGAAAACTATTCGCGTTTGCGATATACCCGATTTTCGCAAATACCGCTAATTTACACGTTTTTGAAAAATAACACCGAAATTTGCCTCTTTTAGGACATCTTCGTGATAAAAATAAACACCGAAAAAGCAGAATAAAAAAATCTTTATTATAACTCAAATTTGCGAGTGAAATTTATACAGTCAATGCATTATATAACATAGTACAATTTAAAAAAATACAAAATTAATGTAAGAATATGGTGACAAAATAAATAAAGCTATATCATATGGATGCCATACGCTTATTTCGAAGAAGAATAGAAAATGCCGTTTAAATAGTCTTTTTTATTAAACCCAATAATCAAGGATTTAGGATCAGTTTTATTCAAGCTTGTGACTATTCATTTAAGTAGAATTATAATGAAAAAAGAACTTGCATATCTATACCATGTGTAGATCTCTCTTCATTTACATTTCTTTGTAGAAAATACAATCGATTTCTTAAATTGTCACCATTTTACTACGAAATAACACCGCTCAAAATCAAAATAAGTAACACCGATATTTTGAAAATAAAAAAAATTCGTTATTCTGAAAAAAAATAACACCCCTCTTTCAAAAATAACGCGAATAACACCGATATAAATAACACCGATTTCTTAAAAACACCACCACTTTTGTGAAAAAGTAACACCACTTTTCAACAAGAAAATTATACTCCTATTCCAAAAAAATATCGCGAATAATTCGGGGGGGGGCAAGCCCAGTTAAACGGAGAAATCAAAACCCTTATGATTACCCATATCATGGATAAAATTATCATGTGGAGTTCTATATGATAATTATATCCATGATTTGGGTAATCATGAGGGTTTTGATTTCACCATTTGACCAGACTTGCCCCCCTGGTCTGTATTTATGACAAATTTATACCATATTTAAAAAAAAAACTAACGAATGTAGGGTTGTGAATCGAAAAAGATAGTGTAGTGTCAGTGTGACTCACTCCAGACTTTTCGCCAGTGTGGTAAAAAAATATTGGCCTTCAAGGATCCTACAATGAATCCTGTGCAATTTTATTTCACATTGATTTTATTCTTGCATCATAATATTATTATCTATTTTTCACTAACCAGTTTTCGAAGTATGCACAAAATAACATAAATTTGTTTTATATATATATATATATTTTTTTGTTATTTGCGAAACTGGTTTTATTAGTTAATATTTTATTTATCCTTTTAATATAGTCAATATTGTACCTGCATAGTTCTAGAACGGCCTTCCAAGTTTCCAGGCGACCTTGACTTTCCACGTCATACCGGACCAGACCAAACCCCTGTCGGAAGTCAACAATACTCAACTCATTTTTTCTTAGATACAAATATGAATATATGTATTGTTTTTTTTACAACATATATACTGAGGTTATATATAACATATATTCTACAATCAATCAAGCAACTAGTTGTGACCTGTGAAGTATTCACACTAGTAAAAATGAATAATATTATTTAATTCGTGTTTTTTAAGAAATTTTTCATCATACGAAGTTAATCTGTTTCCCGTAACTTCTTCTTCATTAGCCCCCGTCCAGTAAGGGGCATAGGTCTCTCCCCGAGACCTCCACAGCTCCCTCTCTTGGGCAAACTCAGGTCCGGATAAATCATAGAACAATCAGGAACAAGAAGTCAGGGCGGTTGTCTTAAAAAGGGCGCTTAAAATTCTAAAATGTAAATCATATAAATTAAAAATCCGCTAAATCAGGTAATCTCCAATATTGTTATGGCTATATGTTTTATAAATAATAATAAACAACTATATAGGTAGGTTTAGGTTATTTTAACAAACTGATTCGTCATTTTAGACCCGATGTAATTTGACATAATTTTTAACTGTTAAAAATTGTTAAATGTTATTTTAAAAAAATGGGGGGGGGGCGGATTCAAATATATTGCTACGGGCGCAAAAACATGTTTATCCGGCCCTGGGCAAACTGCATCCATCCGCCTCCAGCCACTCGTCTAACATCATCAGACCACCTTGTTGGGGGTCATCCAACACATCTGATCCCCGTTTTAGGTCACCATTCCAGCACTTTCTTAGTCCATCTTGACTCTGTGGTTCGGGAGACATGCCCTGCTTAGCTCAACTTCTGGTTGGCAACCTTTTGAACATCGTCGGTTATTTTGGTTTTCTCTCTAATCCACAAGCTAGTTATTCTATCTCTTAATGAAATACCCAGCATTCACCTTTCCATAGTTCTTTGTGTTACTGCTTAGTTATGTAGCATTTTGATTTAAAACACAAGAGTTTCACAGCCATACGTCAGTATCTGGAGAATGCAAGCGCCAAAGACATTATTTTTAATATAATTGAATTACTTCGGACATTTAAGAATGTAAGAGAGTTTACCAAAGGCGGCCCATACTCGACCTTTTCTTCTTTAAATTTCTGCCTCTTGATTTTTTTACCGAGTTTCATGGTGTGTCCAAGATAAACATAACTATCAACCTTTTCGATGACTTTTGCATATTAAAACATTCACAATCTAACTTATTAGATTTCGTTAAAAGCTTACTAACGAAACTGTTAAGATGGATATTAAAAACTCTCACTTATAAATGATGGCGATGTGTATCAAGAAATTTTGCTTTTGTCATTTTCACAAAACTATAGAAGATTATTGTTTTGTGAATGCCATGTATTTTTTTTAAATATTTTCTATGGAAAGAATTAATGTAAACCCGTCTCACTCTTTCGCATATAAAATCACTGTCCAGTGTCCATACTCTAATTGCCAATATCCTTACATAGTTTAACGATTTATAGTATAATTCTGGTTTTGAAACCGTAACAATATTCACGGTTTAAAATTATCATTTAGTTTTTGGTATTACCTGTCAAATAAAAAAAATGATTTGTAGCAATGGGACTATAATTAGTTTGTACTATAAACTATTTACCTACCTATAGTGTACACCTGACATGGTATTATCCAATGTACCTACCCACAATGAAAATAATTGCCTTCATAATTATAACAAATTTATTTTTGCAATTGTGACTTGCTTTAAGAGTATATTATTTATGTATGTTAAGTTAACCCCGCAATTAAAGTAAAAATTATTTTGAACCAACCTTCAAGACACAATGGTTAGACATCAGTCAAATAGTCTTGAGTTCAATTAGTCTGCAATTCCAAACAAGACTATTGTCTAAGACTATCGACATAATATTTTAATGTAGACAAATAAAAAATCTGAATACATTGAGGCATTGGAAATCGATTGAATAATTGAACGAGACAAAGATGGTTAAAGGAAAAGCGAATAGCGAATAGTATTGCTATATTGTTTCCTATTTTTTTTAAGTTTTGGTGGGCAAATATGATTGTTTTTCTTTTTTTATTAAAAAATAAATAACTAAAAATTATAAATGCAATATGATAGTCAAGTCATTTTCACATTTTTTATCCTACAACGAGTAAATACAAAACGCCTTCTCGCTTTCGCTAAACTCCCTTAGCATCTTCAGAAGTCAAAATTACACTTTAATTCGGCTTTGTATATATATTTACAGTCGTTGTGTAATAAAACCGGGTTTTTAATAATTATTTTGTATTATAATAAATAAAATCATTCATACCATCATGCATGACGTATCTCACAATGTGGCGTGCATTCCCTTATAATAGCAAGCACGACATGCGCGTTCACCACACACGTCACACACCGAAATAAATTAAATTCAAGAGTATGAATTTCCATACATCAAATTACATAATACAATAAATACGTCAAATAATTAATAGTAAATTGATCAAAATTGGTCGAGTCCTTCTCTAGTTACCTATATAAATACAGAAATACTGAAACGATTGTTTCTGACATTCAATGAAAATTATTACACCTAATAAAGTCGTATTACGACCCTTAATACAACTATAGATAGCTCTGTTTTATAATAACAAGATCTTTCCAAGGGCGGTCATAGCGTTCGCCTTCTATATTGTTACTGTTTATGAATCACTATATTTAATAATACCAATTTTATCTGGTATCCCTGCATTGGGTTCAAATAATTACATGAATTGTTAATTATACAATCATAAGATTATTAAAATGGTTTTTAAAAATAAAAGAATATAGATTATAGATAGGTTACATCTGTAGATATTATTACCTGAAGGTAATGCGGGGTTATGGAACTAAACAATTGACGACCTTGGTACGTTGTGTCTTAAATCGTTCTAGGGAAAGGAATATTAAGTAAATTAAATATAATTTTATTATAATGATATTAGCATGTATGTAAGTATATAATGCAAATTAATATTTAATAATAGGATGTTCAGAAAGTTACTTCGTTTAATTGTTTTATCCAAACATATAATTTCACATTTAAGCCGCATTCTCAATATGAACTTACATTTTCACGCGTGATATAGGAAAGCATATATACACACTTATTCTTCTTCTCAACTTAATCCCGTCCATTCCTGGACGAAGGCCTCCTCCATCTCCTTCCAAGGCACTCTATCCTGTGTCCTCAGCATCCAGTTGACACCAGCAGACGACTGCTGATGTCATCTCTCCATCTCATGTCATAATCCCACAATATACCGGGGTAACCGGCGACACGTGCCCAATCGCTCGTTTTCGAGAACAACGACATAAGTCAAAAATTCCGCTTTTTGAGTTAATAATGTAGAAATGTTGAATTTATCAATATTGCAGCAAATACAATACATTCATATTATGACAGTGAAACAACGACACATGTGCTGTTTCTCTCGCACTTATAGAAATATTGTACTGAGAATTGTAGACGACATGAATATTGATAAACTCAACATTTCTGCATTAGTAACTCAAAAATCGGATTTTTGACATATATCGTTGTTCTCGCAAACGAGCGCAATATGCAATATCTAGGTACTTTATAAAAGGGAAACACGACACGTGCATGTTACCCCACACACCAGCATGGTCTCACCTAAAAATGCGGTATATTCAGAATGGGTGATGACACTCAAGGCTGAACTGTGTGAGATGTTACATATTTTGCCTGTTTATATTTTCCATTGCAGGTCACCTTAAAAGAATATAAAAGATTGGAAGCACTTTTCCATGCCGGTGACGCACAAAAAAAATATTATTTTGGTATGAATATTGATTCACAGAACACCAGTGCCAAAACTGGTTAGTATACTTTCATTCTGGCAACTTTGATGCTGAAGATGCAGGAACTGGAGTTGAAGAAATAAAAATAAGGGTATCGATTGATACAAACCGCCCAAAATGTGACATAGCTTAGAGATTAAAGTTATCGAATTCGGTCTTTCATGATCACATGTAGGTACGCCTTGGTTTAATTTTTTTTTAGTTCCCCAAAAAAAAATTAAACTTAATAACTATCCAAACAATCTTATATATTAATTTATAAACCCGTACGGCCACACTCGCTGATATCATGCATATGAATGTAGATAGGTACCTACAACCCGTTGCAGTGCGTCAGAAAGTTAATTTCATAAAGTTTATCCTGTTCTCCGACAGATGTCACATAATATATTATATTTTATGACGATGTGTCTCGGCAGTTTTCAAAATTTTGTAGCGTGATATAGTTCAGTAAACAGATAAACATTTTGTTTATATCTATGTTAATTAACATTTTATAACAGGAGCAGAGACACCTCTGAAATTAAAATTTACTGAAATAGGTAGTTACTTTAGGTACGCTTAATTTATTTTCATATCTTTAAAAACCCTATAAAAAAGCGTATTTGTTATCCATATTACCCATGGGCAGAACCTACTCATACTCGATTTACCTGAAATAATTAAGTCTTCAGTATTCCGGCAGTATGTAATATTACACAAAAAAATGTTTATCATTAGAGCTTGCTCCAAATTAATTACATACCTACTGTGGATAAAGAGACATTTTTTCTGAATCATCAGGGGTATTTAAGCGATGTCTACAAATCATCTTAACGTGTGTGTGTGTATCGAGGATCGTTTATCGACGATATGTTACAGACGTATCCTTCAATTCTTTGGACACATTACCAGAAGGTAACCAGACTGCCTCGAGAAGCTTGCTGTGATGGGCAGCGTGGAAGGACGGAGATCTCGTGGTCGCTCACCGCCCAGGTGGGGCGCTTTGGTTAAGTCCACAATGGGGTCTTCGGTTACTGGTGCTCTGCGTTCAGCCCAAAACAGATTGGCATGGAGTCGGACCATATATGTAAGTGAAAAGGACGAACATATGTAAGTGAATATGTAAATATTATGATAAATCATTATATCGCATTGGAGTTCTCATCGTGGTGTCTGAAAGTAGTATTGTTAATCTTCCCTTTTAATCCTTTCCAAAATCCTTTGGATTCAGATTCACCATCATTCATGTATTTAATAAATTTTATAAAATTTTTGTTGCATTTTGTAATTTTTATGTGGGTGATTAATTGTATTATTTAATGTATTTTGTATAATTTCAACTGTATCTGTAAATACATAAAAAAGACTGTTACCTACATGCTTAAAATCTAGAATAAATAAAAATATGATTTTCCCGACATAATTAGTGTTCATCGTTTAAGTGGTAGGAATTAGGAGCTTTCGACACTTATTTTATTTCCATTTTATTTCCATTAAAAACATATTCTTGTTAATATTCATATTTATTGAAAAATGGAATCTTTAATATTCCACTTTGTGAACGAAACAGCATTAAACTCACAAAATGATATATACTTTCGATACAGAAATGAACTTATTTTTAATGGCACAAACTATAAACGATTACGTGGTGTGGATAATATTATTTTCCGTGTGATTTACAAAGAAATTTTACATAACATTGAAACAACTCCAGCAATGAATAAATAACAATAATTGACAAATTGTGAGGTCATCGGGTCAGGAAAGTGGAGCGAGAATACTTTATTGTCTCGATAATTGTTTTATTATTTCTTTTTTTTTTTTTTGAAACTGTCGACATGTCGAGTGACCGGAGACCAGGGGACTGTCGAACAACATAGTTATGGCGGTCACTGGTCTCCGACATTGAAGGCCGATAGTCGCCCGGGTATGGTGAATGGATAATAGAAGCAGATAATATACTCTGCTTGTTGTGCAGTTCAGTAGGTTGTAACAGACAGGGTGCCCTAGATTAAACACCGTTTAATATTTTTACCAAATATATATTTTTCTTTCAAAAAATAATGAATATATCCTTCTGAAAAGTACACATACCTACATCCTCATTCATTCCCTAAATTTAACTTAGATGTTTGTGCTAAATCGGAAATCGGTCGTAGCAGAATTCGAACTCGCAACCACTGGATCACTAACCCAGAAGGCTAGCTGCTGTGCCACCACCCATCTATGTGTCATGCAGCCTTCTAGAAATATCTCTGTTGCGCAGATGGAAAGCGCATAGTTGGGTTTTAAATGGAGTCGGTTTAAGATAGTTTTGATCATAATACTTTGCTAGATATTCGAGAGCAACGATAATTTTCTCTTCCACTTCTTCGAAGGTAGATCCTTGAACGGTAATCGCTTTATCATCGGCGTAAATGAACTGTCGTGCTTGAGGTGTCCTTGTGGCTGAACAATAAACAGTCATGTAGGTATGTGATGTTGTTATGATTATTTTCAAAGAGATTTGTGTATGGTATCCGGTTTTCTTTACCTACATCATATTATAAGAGACACGGTGTGATGGTGTGCATTAGTATAAAAACATCTGATTCAACCTTTATGCGATGTTTTTTTATATTGTATATACCTATGTACATATGTAAACATTTTTCAAAAACACTCCAATGAATCTTTTTGTTCAAATACGTATATGAAGAAGAAATATACGTTGTCTATGGAAGGATCCAGGAAAACAATATTTGAGTCGTGAATACATTATAAAACCACATGTTAATTATGTTCAAAGCTACAATCAAATAACTTCCTTAAAAGTTAGTGTTACTGTGACATTTAACCATTCGGGTTTTTCCTGCACGTTCAAATATTTTTTTCTGATAATTTATATGTACCTAACTTCCTACGAGTTAAAGTAAATGTATTTTGATAAATATTAATTTTAACAATATCAATATAAATAAGTATACAAAATTTAGTATACAAAATATACTTTTACATACCTTTTTTTAATTATTAAAAAAATGGGCAACGTACAAAGTAAAAATTTCAACAATATAAAATAATAACATGAATAATCAGCTTAATCAGCCCACCTTTGATTTCATGTTACATGTATATATATTATACTCACTACTGGTAACAAAACAATGAATTATTCCTGTCTAATGTGGCTCTTGAAAAGGGTCATGGACTTACAGAATATTTCCATAGACCTGATCCTTTTCAAATTATTGTATGTACCTACGGTTGTGAATTCTAAACTGTGGCGGTTGTTTTTTTTTTAACATTGAGGTGTGCCTTGTTCATCTGTTTGGTTTGTTGAAGATAATAATTTTTAATGATATTTAAATATTTTAATTGTTATTTTGAGTAACATATTATCTAAGGTTCACGTGTAAAAGGGTTTATTTTTGTTGTTCGAGACTGATAAATGCATTTTTAATAGGCTACGACTATTTACACGACTCAACCATAGACGAAAACCAAAAATAACCACAGAAAACGCAGATAAATCAAGTTATAAAAATATTTTCCTTTGTTTATTCTTTGTTATAATTGTAGATCTCGGTGAAAAAATGATTTATAAAATTAAGTAAATGTAATAAAATGATATTATTATTCATTTTTTCTTCAAGTTGGTTTCCATGATGCATTTATGACCATTGAAAAAATGACAAAGGTAAATATTTTTGTATTTTGATTTATCTGCGCTTTCTATGGTTATAAATGACCTAAAAACATAGACGACGTCAGAAAATTTGTCGTGTATATAGACACTTTTTGGCGGGAAAACGCTTTTCCCGCCAATTACGGTCGTAAAAATATTGGCACCGTTTTTAATATTTAAGTATCCTATCTAATTAAACCTGTCTTTTTATAATAATGTTATACTTCAGTATCAGTACATTTATTTCTGTTTTAAATTTTTCTAATTTTACTTTTATTTACTCTTCGTTTTTATTGGTTTCATATATATGAAGTTAAACCTTTTTTATTGTTTAAAGAATATATTTGATATCTGTTAAATGCGCACAATTTACGTTGGAAATATGTACTGTCAAATTAGTGTTAGTATTTCCTGGAATTGAATATCTGGGCCACATACTCAGGTGAGAAAAGTATACGCTCCAGCACCTCATCATTGAGGGAAAGATTGAGGGAAGACACGGTATGGGCAGAAAGAACCTATCCACTATATTGTCCGATGAAGAGGCATTTGTCCAAGTGATCAAAAAGAAGAAGAATGCCTGAGAACAGGCTTTCGCCTAGTGAGGTGATAAATTCAATGTTTATTTGTTTTTCTTTATGAAAATAATGAAAAACGAGTGGGTTGTGGCCAACACTAAACTCTCCACACCACAAATATTGACAATGAAATATTTTATTCATTCTAAATTTTACTACCAAGAATATAAATTTTCTAACGATAGTATATTTTCATGTTAAGATAGACAAACTATTAATGCAGTATGGTGAAGAATTCTAATGTTGTATGAAATATTTTAATAAAAGCAGATAAATTTTGTTTTAAAGGACGTTAGAGCATTTTGACAATTTTGACACGTAATATCATATGAAGAAATTTTTGTTATTTATGGAAAGCTAATTAGTTCGATGTTCAAGCTCTTTACATTATAACATGAAATCAAATTACTGAACTTTTCCATACATAAGAAATTTATCTTATTATATACATTTTTATTCATACTAAATTTTACTACCAGGAAAATAAATTTTCTATCGATAGTATATTTTTATGTTAAGATAGACAAACTATTATTGCAGTATGGTGTAGAATGCTTATGTTGTATGAAATATTTTAATAAAAGCAGATAAATTTTGTTTTAAAGGACGCGAAAGCATTTTCCAAATTTTGACAGGTGATATCATATGAAGAAATTTTTTGTTATTTATGGAAAGCTAATCAGATCTATGTTCAAACTCTTTACATTATAACATGAAATCAAATAACTGAACTTTTCCATACATAGAAATTTATCAAATTACATTTTTATTCATACTAAATGTTACTACCAGGAATATAAATTTTCTTCCGATAGTATATTTTTATATTAAGATAAACAAACTATTAATGCAGTATAGTGAAGAATGCTTATGTTGTATGAAATATTTTAAAAAAAGCAGATAAATTTTGTTTTAAAGAACGCGAGAGCATTTTCAAAATTTTGACACGTGATATCATATTAAGATTTTTTTTGTTATTTATGGAAAGCTAATCAGTTCTATGTTCAAGCTCTTTACATTATAACATGAAATCAAATTACTGAACTTTTCCATACATAGATATTTATCTAATTACATTTTTATTCATACTAAATTTTACTACCAGGAAAATAAATTTTCTATCGATAGTATATTTTTATGTTAAGATAGACAAACTATTATTACAGTATGGTGTAGAATGCTTATGTTGTATGAAATATTTTAATAAAAGCAGATAAATTTTGTTTTAAAGGACGCGAAAGCATTTTCCAAATTTTGACAGGTGATATCATATGAAGAAATTTTTTGTTATTTATGGAAAGCTAATCAGATCTATGTTCAAACTCTTTACATTATAACATGAAATCAAATAACTGAACTTTTCCATACATAGAAATTTATCAAATTACATTTTTATTCATACTAAATGTTACTACCAGGAATATAAATTTTCTTCCGATAGTATATTTTTATATTAAGATAAACAAACTATTAATGCAGTATAGTGAAGAATGCTTATGTTGTATGAAATATTTTAAAAAAAGCAGATAAATTTTGTTTTAAAGAACGCGAGAGCATTTTCAAAATTTTGACACGTGATATCATATTAAGATTTTTTTTGTTATTTATGGAAAGCTAATCAGTTCTATGTTCAAGCTCTTTACATTATAACATGAAATCAAATTACTGAACTTTTCCATACATAGATATTTATCTAATTACATTTTTATTCATACTAAATGTTACTACCAGGAATATAAATTTTCTTCCGATAGTATATTTTTATGTTAAGATAGACAAACTATTAATGCCGTATAGTGAAGAATGCTTATGTTGTATGAAATATTATAAAAAAAGCAGATAAATTTTGTTTTAAAGAACGCGAGAGCATTTTCAAAATTTTGACACGTGATATCATATGAAGAAATTTTTTGTTATTTATGGAAAGCTAATCAGTTCTAGGTCCTTGCACTTTACACATATGATGTTAATATGAAGTCGATCAGACTTATAGTTTGGGCTGTAGAGAGGACACAAAAAAGATAAATGCTACGGCGTACGGCGTACAGCGTATACGCCATACACACAAACACATCACGACGAAACTCATAGTGTGCATTCTCTACATGATACCCATTGAGAAATTGATGTAAAAAAAATACGCTTAAATTTTGCGAAATCATGACTCTCCCCTATTCCATAGTGTGGAGAGTAATAATAATAAACTGTTTTTTCTAGTATATAATTTTTCTTCCGATAGTATATTTTTATGATAAGATAGACAAACTTTTAATGCAGTATGGTGTAGAATGCTTATGTTGTATGAAATATTTTAAAAAAAGCAGATAAATTTTGTTCTAAAGAACGCGAGAGCATTTTCCAAATTTTGACAGGTGATATCATATGAAGATTTTTATTGTTATTTATGGAAAGCTAATCAGTTCTATGTTCAAGCTCTTTACATTATAACATGAAATCAAATTACTGAACTTTTCCATACATAGAAATTTATCTAATTACATTTTTATTCATACTAAATGTTACTATCAGGAATATAAATTTTCTTCCGATAGTATATTTTTATGTTAAGATAGACAAACTATTAATGCAGTATAGTGAAGAATGCTTATGTTGTATGAAATATTTTAAAAAAAGCAGATAAATTTTGTTTTAAAGAACGCGAGAGCATTTTTCAAATTTTGACAGGTGATATCATATGAAGAATTTTTTTGTTATTTATGGAAAGCTAATCAGTTCTATGTTCAAGCTCTTTACATTATATCATGAAATCAAATTACTACACGTTTCCATACATAGAAATTTATCTAATTACATTTTTATTCATACTAAATGTTACTATCAGGAATATAAATTTTCTTCCGATAGTATATTTTTATGTTAAGATAAACAAACTATTAATGCAGTATAGTGAAGAATGCTTATGTTGTATGAAATATTTAAAAAAAAGCAGATAAATTTTGTTTTAAAGAACGCGAGAGCATTTTCAAAATTTTGACACGTGATATTATATGAAGATTTTTTTTGTTATTTATGGAAAACTAATCAGTTCTATGTTCAAGCTCTTTACATTATAACATGAAATCAAATTACTGAACTTTTCCATACATAGAAATTTATCTAATTACATTATTATTCATACTAAATGTTACTATCAGGAATATAAATTTTCTTCCGATAGTATATTTTTATGATAAGATAGACAAACTTTTAATGCAGTATGGTGTAGAATGCTTATGTTGTATGAAATATTTTAAAAAAAGCAGATAAATTTTGTTCTAAAGAACGCGAGAGCATTTTCCAAATTTTGACAGGTGATATCATATGAAGATTTTTTTTGTTATTTATGGAAAGCTAATCAGTTCTATGTTCAAGCTCTTTACATTATAACATGAAATCAAATTACTGAACGTTTCCATACATAGAAATTTATCTAATTACATTTTTATTCATACTAAATGTTACTATCAGGAATATAAATTTTCTTCCGATAGTGTATTTTTATGTTAAGATAGACAAACTATTAATGCAGTATAGTGAAGACTGCTTATGTTGTATGAAATATTTAAAAAAAAGCAGATAAATTTTGTTTCAAAGAGCGTTAGAGCATTTTGACAATGTTTACACGTGATATCATATGAAGAAATTATATGATATCTATGAAAAGCTAATCAGTTCTAAGTTCAAGCTATTAATATTCTTCTATCAATATGAAATCAATGAACTGATCATTGCCAAATATAAAAAAATTCTCTTGTTACATATAAGTTTCATACAAATATCCATTAAATAAAATATAATTTTTGAAACCGTTGAATATTTTTCTTTTAACATTGACCAACTTTGAATACAATTTTATGAAGATTCTTGGTGTTGTATAAATAGTTGAAACCAAATTAAAATATCTCTAATTTCCAGGTCGTGAGAGCATTTTTTCAGTTTTAATAGATGAAATCATAAAGAAACATTGGGAAAAAATGAACCGTTGTCTATGGAAAACTAATCAGCTCTAAGTTTATGGACTTAACACATGTGATATCAATATGAAGTCAATCGGACTTATAGTTTGGGCTGCAGAGAGGACACAAAAAAAAACAACGTAAATGATGAATTCATAGAGAAGAAATCAAAAGTTGTCTATGGAAAACTAATCAGCTCTAGGTCTTTGCACTTTACACATATGATGTTAATATGAAGTCGATCAGACTTATAGTTTGGGCTGTAGAGAGGACACAAAAAAGATAAATGCTACGGCGTACGGCGTACAGCGTATACGCCATACACACAAACACATCACGACGAAACTCATAGTGTGCATTCTCTACATGATACCCATTGAGAAATTGATGTAAAAAAAATACACTTAAATTTTGCGAAATCATGACTCTCCCCTATTCCATAGTGTGGAGAGTAAAAACAGGATTATATAGATATACCTAACAAAATTTTGTTGTATTATTAAATTCTTTTAAAATATCAAATAACAAATGACTGTTTAAAAAACTATACTTATTTTTTGTCAATCAGGTAGTATAATATGTAGATTATTTTGTTCCACTCTGTGTTTGCCTTTATTATGTGTAAGACATTACATATATCGTTCATTCAGTAGCACAAGAATATTTTAATCTGATATCATTTGCAATAAAAAGTACTTATTGTGGACATTAAATAATATTACACTTTATAATATAACTTATATATTTCTGTACACGTTCTACTGAACTCATCTTCATCTAACATAACCATTTAATATTATGGTTTATATAATATATTTTACGATACATAAGATGGGTGGCGGCAGAGCGGTTAGTGCGCTAGGTTAGATTTCGTTCACCTATAGTCCAATAATTTATGCTTATTCTAGGGAATGCATGAAGACGTATTGTTTACATGTTATATATAAATTTTTGCTTTCTGCATACCTTCTCCATGAACTTTAACTATGTCTAATCTCAAAATTTTAACTCCTCCTTGAGCGAAGTTTGCTTGAAAAAGAGTAATTTTCGCTTTACGTATTAATATATACATGCAGAAAAACTATCTGAATATTTTACATATATGTAGTACCTACTACACGTAATGCTGCGTATATTATAAGGTTGGCTTAGAGAACTGAAGTCATGCATTTCTGTGTTAACGTACGTTAGAATCTCTAAGGTTGTCTGACATGTTGGTAGGTACATGAAATGTCACACAAATGTCTTGGTCTGGCGTGACGCAGTGTTGTGATGTTTAGCATAAAGTTATCGCACGACAGACAGTATAGTCGTCTACCATACAATGTGAGAAACAGAAGAAATCCAACAACAGGCTGCAGAGACTAGCAGATATCGGCTGGTATACTATTGCGATCATCAGCCTATACATACACAGACCACTTTATTGGGAAATATATAGGCTTGATACGAAATTCGCGTTATAAATATTTGCAACTATTTCTATTGTTTTTGAATACATAGTGTTGAGGATTTTTTTTCAATTTATTTTCCTTTGGACAATCACAGCAAATAAGCATATAAATGTACATTAAATATTTAAAATACACAAATAGGTAATGCCACGACGGATTTCACGAATATTTGATACCATAATAAAAATATATAGGTATAAAAAACAAAAACATTTGTATCCATAAACCCACACTAGTAGAAATAGGATTTAAAGAATAGATAGGATTGCGCAAGCTAATTTTAAACTTAATTACAAATCTTCATGAGCCACTTATACCTAAGTACTTATTAAATAGTTCAATTTTATATTAAGTTTATTTTATATCAACCTACATATCTTTCACTTTATTTAGACGATCGAAAAATCAACCTGATACTCTCCCCTGAATAGACCTAGAGAAAGAGCTTACCTTTAAATGTCAAATCGTTTTTAAAAATGTTTGTTGCTTGTAGTAAAAATTATAAATATTGAATCGCTGTCTGACGGTACGCAAGAATGTCAATAAAATATTAAAACAAATAATATTAAAAATATATTGGGACGTCACAAACGATGGATTTTAAATGATTAACAATTATGTATGTCACAAATTAAAGATCAAACAGATAAGGTCAATAAAATAAATAAAAAAACATATCCGAAATATCATCATTATAAAATTAAAATTTTCACAAGTATTGTTGTTATTTTACTGATGTCACATACTCATAGGTATTGCCTTTTCCTTCCTTCACACGGCCATGATGCCAGGACAGACATCGAAGTTGGCTGATGGGGGCAAGATATCTGGGATGTGCTGGATGGATGTCCTCCCTGTCCTTGACAGCGGTTGCATCTGGAACAGCAACGGCTGGACAGATCCCCAGAGCGACAGGGCACAAGAGTGAGAAGTTGCAGGCTGCAGATCCAGGAGGAGCACGGTTCATAGGCATCGGAGCCCTTTCCGATGCAGAATCCGCAGCTATTCAGGACCGCGACAGCATGCCCGCTGGATTAGTGCTGCGACGTCTATTGCTGGCACTTCAGGGCAGATCCTCATGGGTCCGGGAGACAGGGTCCGACCGTTGTCTCTCAACATGGTCTCCTGGGCCCAAGGAACGCCGATTCACGTTTAACAATCGCGGCTCGTAACATTACGATTCGAGTTATATTTCGACTGTCAAATTACCAGATTTTAGAAGTTAAGTGACTTGTCAGTTTTGAAAGAACAATATTTTTTTCTTGACGTTCAAACATTATTATTTTTTCATCATCTTTTTGATAATTGTTGCCGGTTTGGCGCGAATTCGAATAGGTAGAATAGATAGCGTTACTCCTTAGATTCAGAATTATACACCATTGTCATCTGTCGACTGTTGAAAAAAAAACATTTTAGTATTAATTTTTCATCGTGGATATACTGCGTAAAAATAAATTCCAACCAAAATCCATCAAAATATCCTACCTATTTAATCCCTCTGCATATTTTTTGCTGAAGTTTGGTCCAAAATGGTACACCATTATCACTTCTGTAATGTTCCACCTTATACCACTTATATCTAAACTTATTAACAGTAAATTAGATATTTTAGAAATAATTTTTCATCGTGGAGTAACTGGGTTGAAATACTTTTTATATTAATCTGTAAGAAAGTTCAACCACCAAAATATCTAAACAGTTTTGTCTTAACTATTAATCCCTCTACATGTTTTCTGTGTCCAGTTTTATATTATTATCTTTCATTAAACATAACAGATTCCAAAGACTTTTTCATACATTTAAAAAGTTCTTCAAAATTCATTAATTGTCTAAAATTTGTGTAAAATGTTATTTTTTAAAAATTTTACTTACCTTTAGACAATTCAATAAAATATAATATGAAACAGATTCTTTCACACTTCAGGTTTATAGAAAACGATTTAAATTCATTAACACTTTTGTCTTTGACTTTGTACTGAATTGTCTTTATTATGTATATTAATCTGTGGAACAATGTAATTGGCTTACTTTCCTGATTGTTATTTTTTTATTAATGTAAAACATGTAACAGCTGTTTTGTTTCCCAAAATAAAAAAAAAAAAAAAAAAAAAAAAAAAAAAACGACTTACTATTACGATAATTCAATAAAACTGGGCCTTTTAAAAGTTATTATTTTCTCCTTATTAAACATAGAACTTAGTGAAAAGACATTTTCAATGAATTACTTTAGATTTCAATAAAAAATAAAATGGATTAATTTCATTTATTTATTTAATGTAGCTTCTCGGGCAACTAACAGGTACTATGTCAAATAATTATTTAACACGCACCCAATAACAAGTTGCCACATTCTGGAGACTTACGATATTAATTGTCTCACAGATCCAGACTGAAAACACAATTAAAAACTGTGTCTCTACCGGGAATCGAACCCGGGACCCTTGGATCAGCAGTCAGATACTTAACCAACTGAGCCACAAAGGGCGAAATAAAAATAAATAGTTAAAAGTGCCTTATTTAGAATAAATATTTCAAAATACTATGTTGTAGGTAAAATTTAATCCATTTACTTATTTATGTAAGAAACATTCTCATAAAATATGCACAGTCTTATCAACAAAAAGCAGACCAATTACGTTAAACAATCACATAACAACAAAATGTAAATAAAATTATAGTTAACAGTTATTGTATGTTTTATAATTATTGTCATTTGTTTATTGTTTCGTTTACTAAAAGTATTTTATAAACATATTTATTTTTAAACTAAAATTATGAAAAAAGTTATTTTTAATTTTACGTTCTTCTTAATTTTTTTCGTTAACGCGACTCCAATTCACCGGTATCGCTCTATGCTGAGCATCGTCAGAATGGTGGACAATAATGATGAAGACAATCTATACATAGATTCACAAAGAGGATAACAATAATAAGGAAGCGGATAACAATTAGGAAGGGGGCAATTCTAAGAAAAATTAAATACCCTCTTTGTGAATCTATATATAGATGGTCTTCATCATTATTGTTCACCATTCTGACGATGCTCAGCGATACCGGTGAATTGGAGTCGCGTTTACGAAAAAAATTAAGAAGAACGTAAAATTAAATATAATTTTTTTCATAATTTTAGTTGATTATGGAGTTCTATCATGAATTGACTGTTTCAAACATTGAAAAAACAATAGTTATTTTTATAGTGGTTAATGCCGTTGATTAATAAATATGACACTACTAAACCCATGATAAATATCATGCATGCGCATCCAGAAGGTAGTTGTACCTACACAAAATAAAATAACACCGCCCGCTATTATAGTGTGTGATGATTTAAAGACGTATAATCATTTTCTTTTTTCTAACCTACACAAAATAATTTCCGAGTACCAACACCGAAAAACAGGTTTTTTCGTATTTAGTTGTTTTCCGTTATTTAGTTGAAATATTGTTTCGCGTCGCGTGTACATTACTTCTCGCCGTGGCTGTATACCGTCGCTCATTTTGCCTACTTGTTTACCAAGTATTGCGGAGTAAAAGTTACTTTTTAATAAGGCAGTTAGTTCAGTTTTGTCATAGGCTCCGTGGTGTGCTGCGGTCGGTGCGGGTTCCTCGCTCGATACATTTGAAACTGTTCGCGCGTTGGTGTCTCTTCCATACATTTGGTATTTATCATTGATAACAACATTCATAATAATGTCCATGCTCCGAATTACTTCAAAACGCGCTTCTATAATCTAAACTGTTACGAAAATCAATCGCGTAACAGGTGGAGTTGAATTAAAAGTAAAGGAATTTTTTGGTTGACACAAAGTAGTAATAATTCTTATGCAGTTGAATCGATCATTTCTAAATGAGTGTTATTGGAGTGTTAGCGTTTACCCGATTATAGCGTTTTATTGCAACATAGTGATTGTGTTATTGATATAGGGTTTGATGGATAACATTTTTGGCTGATTTTGGGACATCGTGAAATGACGGAATACGGGTCATTTCATCGCTGAAGGTAAATTTCATTAGACTTGTAATGTACATACTGCCAAAATTACGATTTAAAACATTGGGTCCAATTCCGAAGACGAATTAAAATTTAAAGCAACATTTAAGATATTAAAAAGCAAAAATATCTTCACCAAAACTGTCACTTTAAACTATATCCATTATATAAATTCACTAGTAATGTTCTTTTGTTATTTTAATCGTATTACAGTTCATTTATTTTATTCAATCTTCAGATTAGCAAAAAAATACTTGAATTGACTAAATTTGACATTTCATCAAATGGTCAGTCCGTTTTCAGAATTAGACTCACTGTGTTTAATAAACACAAATTATATTATAATTTGTTTATATTTTAAAAAATATAAATATTTCTTCTTAATTCTTACCATAACTTCAAAATATCGTCATATTTAACAAGAATTTTCAATATTTTTAAAAATTATAAATACTCTATAGTAACGAGTCCAGTACACTCACAACTCAAGTAGGTACGTACTTGAGAAATACCCACAGAGTAAATAATATACAGAGCTGACATAAATAACAACTTTAGGCCAGGGGGTTGGTACACAAAGTGAGGTGGAACAGACGTATCCCAAACATATGTTAAGTTTAAATGTAATCGGATGTTAATAACACATTAAAATAGCAGTAAATGTATTTACTTTTCGATATGTAAATCCCTATGTTAACATTAACAACTTGTCTTTTTTGATTTCAGTGTCTATTTTCATTCTGAACTATTCCAAAAATATTCAAATTATATAAATTGACTGCCACCAAATTTTGGCGGTGGTGTGTAGCAAAAAAATATGTTTATATCATGTCTGTGAAAATTCCATATTTTTAATTGTGACTTTTTTTTAATTTTCTTTCAAAAACCGTTTTGATATCATTGATCTTTTTCTCGTATACTTATGTACTCAAATGTACATGTAGAAGGTCATATGTACCTACTATATATTTAATATGTTATGTTCATCGTTGATTTACATTATTTTTTCCTCTCGAATAACGACTATCCGTGCAATAAACATATCCAAATCCCATTACAATATATTATCCTCTGCGATCTTATTTAAAAATGTTTATTATGATGAGATATGTAAGTAAATAAAATTTATCAAATAAATAAACTTAAAATATGTAAAGATAAAGATTGAAGTGATAGAGAAAAATTCATCATATAACAGAAAAATTGAATGATGTTCCTATAAATTAATTGCCAAAAAACAGTGTATATAAAAATACATTTATTTAATATATTCATTAATCATTGTCAACAAATAGTATATTCTATATTTCAAAGACAGTAAAATGTTAATAATATAGATAAACCAAAAACATGTTTATATTAACAATACTTCATAATAAACAAAAGAATTATACATACAAAGAAAACATGTTAAAGATTTTTTGTAAAGAATAAATATACATAACTTATCGAATCACCCTGTGTCGCATAAACTATCTGCCTTTTACTCTATGGTACATCGCTTAGTAAATGTCCCTATGACAAATAACAATTTTAATATAGAGTTGAAAACAATAAAACAGATCGCGGTAAATAATGGATACAACACAGATATTATAGATCATATTTTAAATAAAATCAGAAAAAAGATTAACGTAAATACATACCTATATGGTGGTAAAGCGATTGATAATAATTTAGATGACAAAAAGTGGCGTAGAATGTTATATGTAAATGAAAAAGTAAACTCGTTATTAGTAAAAGATTTACCGTCGAACATAAAACCGGCCTTTTATACTAATAATAATTTGGGTAGATTCTTGGTAAATAGTAAAGATAAAAATGAAAAATTGAGCAACCCCGGAGTGTATAAATTAAATTGTAGTGAATGTCCGGCATTCTACATCGGTAAAACTGGCCGAAATTTTGAAACAAGAATCAAAGAGCACATGAGGTGCTTAAAGAGCAACAACATTTCGGAATTTGCTAACCATCTCATAAATAATAATCATTCATTCGAAAAACAAACGGGAGTGGAAATATTACACATTAATAAGGAGGGCCTGAGACTAGATAATCTAGAGGCATTAGAAATACAAAAAGCTATAAATAAGAGATAAGAAATAATAAATAACCAAATAAATTTAAATAGAACGCCCCTGTTCAATATGTTCCCGTTACCTGCCCGTGCGGTAAAACCCACCACCCCTTCTAGCTTAAATTTCGCCCACCAACGACAGTAGCAATACACACGGTTTAAACATAATTTTAAGTTTAGTATAAGTTTGTTCGGATGAGGGAGCGGGTCAGCTCTGAAACCGGTTAACATTAAATACTCAAAAGTGGTGTAAACAAAAAATATATTATTTTAATTTATTAGTTAAAATGAACCACAAAGTAATAGCTGCAAAGTATCAAGATAGAATAAATATTGTTTATGTAAAATGCAATATAGGAAAAGGACTAAGGGAATAGTTCCAAGAGAGAAAGGCGTTACAATTGATATTGGGATTCCATATTGAATAGGTATCTACTAAATCGTTTGAATATTTGGTAAATTTAACATGAAATGTCATTGTCAACGATCAATTTTAATTTTCACAAATTCCTCGAAAGAGCTCATTTTTGTCGAGATTTATACGGAATGATGAAAATGGAAATGCATATCATTTGGTCTGCTATGGAAAGTCAGAATAAAAATTAAAACCTTTTCTACGCTCTCCTTAACTAGGGACACTCCGTGATGGCTCGTATATTAATATTAATTTTTGGCCATTTTTACACGTAGTGTATAATTGATAAAAAAAAATCGCGCGTGCTTAATCGCTATGAAATGTGGCTTTCATATTCGAAGGTCGTGAATTCAGAAATTGTGTACGGCAAGGCGAAACTTTTGTTAAATGGGAATATCATGAACATCGGAGAATGCGGATCGGCACGAGATGATCTTATATAATTCAAAGAATATATTTTTCTTCTGCTGACACATCCTGTAATCTTGACAGTCACCACAGCTTATTATTGCTAAAGAGTGATTTTTATGTGTTCAATGTCACTGCATTATTATAAATGATGATTGCTTGTTGATTTTTTTTTTGCATCGCGTCCTTTATAATCTGATTCATTCATAGGATTAAATGAATGGAGTGTAGTCAACTCTTTAACTCTCCACTACGTCATATTTTAATAACACATCAAAATATAAAAAATAAATATACTTAATTACTTACTTAACGTGTCCGGGTAAACATTTGGCCTTTCCACTCTTGCTTCCAACTTGCAACAGCAATGTATATCATCTTGGACTTCCCCGCAATCGCAAGATACATCTTATTTTATTATTATTATTTATTTATTGTTAATACAAAGACATTTTTACATTATGTAGGTTAAGTAAGTAACGCCCCACTAGGCAAAACCTGTTCTGGGGCTGTTACTTTTACACAATAAGGTATACAAATTATTTACATATAGAGGATACAAAATATATAAAGTGCACAAATGTTACAATCAAGTAGTTATAAGAAAATGATTACAAAAGAGTTAGATGAACAGTTTTAGATTAAATAAAGAAATGATTAAGAAGAAAGGAAATATAGGAATAAAGTGAATAAGTCAGATGTTAAGGATGGACAACCCCCTCAGCATAGAGCCTGCCTGAGGAAATCAGCCATTTTTTTATATGAATTTTAAAGGAATTGTGATGTGGTGTTTTCTTTATGTCATTGTCTAGTTTATTAAATATACGAGGGGCAATAAAATTAAATTGTCTTTGTCCAAATGAGGTCTTCATAATTGGTACAGTATAGTTAATGTTATTTGCATGTCTAGTGGTTCGTGTTTGTTGGGATCTGTTGTGTAAGGTTATGTTTTTATGGAAATGTACAAGTGCAGCTTTGAGGTACAGCTGTCTCGGGTCAAGTACGTCAAACATTCTGAACAAATCATCTGAAGGAAATGATCTCGCTCTTTTGTTTATAATACGCAGTAAACATTTTTGTGCCTTTTTAAGCGGATCCATGATTGATTTAATGCATCCTCCCCATCCTACAATTCCATATGATAAAGCTGATTGTGTAAGGGAATAATACACAGTTTTCATAGTTGATCTGTCCAAAATATTTCGAAGGGTCTTATATAGGTGGCCCAACCTTCTTATCCTATTAGAAAGATCATGAATATGGTCTCGCCAGCAGAGTTTATTATCTATTATAACTCCCAGGTACTTTATAGTGTTCGTTTTTGTAAGACATGTGCAATTACACAGATCAACTGAGTGACAGCTATGAATTCGGAGTTTAAGTTCGGGATTTGTTTTGGGTTGACCAGCCTCCGTGGGACTAAAAGTTAAGAACTTAGTTTTGGAAACATTCAAGGATAGTAAGTTATGATCAAGCCATTTTTTAACAGTTCTTATGCCGATTTCGGCTAGCTTAAAAGTATTCTGCCATGTTTTAGTCTTGAACAGTAGTGCAGTATCATCTGCAAAAGCTATAACTTGGCCCTCCAATGGCAAGTTACACATTTCATTCACGTAAAGGAGAAATAATATAGGCCCAAGAACACTTCCTTGAGGAACCCCATAGGTAATAGATTTCGGTGTACTTTTGAAACCCTCAAGCGAGACCACCTGTGATCTTTCAGAAAGGTAACTTTTAAACCAATCATGGGTCACGCCTACAAAACCAACACGCGACAATTTATCGAGTAATCTATTGTGTGAAACAGTATCAAATGCCTTAGCAAGATCAAGAAACACAGCAAGGCACTTGAATCCATTATCAGTATTATTGGTAACATAATCAGTTACTGCCAATATGGCGTCACTTGTATTCATATTCTCTCTGAAGCCGTATTGATTTTTAGACAAGATATTATGTTTTATTAAAAAATCAATTAATCTCTGCTTTACAATTCTTTCGAATATTTTGGAGAAGATCGTAAGGAGCGAGATAGGTCGATAGTTAGATATATCAAGTTTATCGCGTTTTTTAAAAATGGGTTTAATGATTGCACATTTTAACGCATTTGGGAAAATACCTTGAGTAAAGCTGTGGTTGATTATATGCATTAGTGGGGAGGCAATTAAATATTTAGAGGATTTTATTATGTCTGTACTAATCTCATCAATACCGACAGATGATTTGTTACATAGCCCGTTAATATTTTTAATTAATTCATCTTCGTTAGTTGGAGTCAGATATAAGTTAGGTCCGGAAAGGGCAGTAGAATGTTGATCCTCTACATTACTGTCATTATCATTTGAATTTATTTGGGAGGCCAACCTTGACCCAACACCAACAAAGTAATCATTAATTACATCAACGACTTTTTGAGGTTCTTTTTGCAAACTTATAATGGTATCATTAGTTTTGAGTTCCTCAATGGTGTTTAGAGATAATTGAGTATTTGTAGCCTCTCTAATAAGATTCCACGTTTTTTTAAAGTCCGATTTGTTTTCGTTTATTTTTTGTTTGTAGTATCTTTCTTTCGTGGATTTGATTAACTTGTTGCATAGATTCCTATACTTCAAGTAATTTTGATATTGAATAGGGCTGTTCGAGTTTTTACTAGCTTTATGCATTCGGTCTCTTCTATGTATGCAAAGGAGGAGGCCGTTTGTAATCCATGGTTTAATCTTTTTATATTTATGTGAACATTTGTTAATAATAGTTTCTGAACTATTATTAATATGTTTTGTGAAAATAGCTAGAAAAGCTTGAAATTTTAAATTTGTGTCTGAGTTGCTATAAACAGAAAGCCAATTTTCTGATTTAAGGGAATTTTCAAGTGAGTCATAGTCAGTTTTTCTTTTTGTGAGGTTTTTCTTTTTGTAAGAATACTTTTCACCGTCTGTCAGTTTGAGGAATAAGGTGTAGTGATCCGTGGCAGTGTTCTGGTATATGATGGGGTCGCAAGATTTATTTGACCTGCACATAATATGGTCAATACAGCTTTTTGACGTGAGAGTTACACGAGTAGGGCTATTGATTAGTGACTTAAGTCCATGGGAAGTCAGTAAGTCTAGGTAATCGTCTGCTTGGTTATGTTTGTTGTTATTCAGGATATTTATGTTCAGATCTCCAGTCAGAATTAAGTTTTGTTCATTACGATATAGTGAAAGTATTCTATCAAGGGAATTCAAGAAAATTGTCAAATTTTGTATTGATGGTGATCTATATATTCCTATTACTCTTACATTATTTTTAAGGCAAACGGTGATACAATTAGCTCCAGGCAATTCTATTTCATTAGTACTAAATGGAATGTCGTTTTTAATATATATTACTACACCATCATTTTGCATTTTGTTGATTTTGGTGTGTATCGGGACATAACCCGAAAGACTTTTGGTTACAGAAATGTCATTAAGTCGACATTCAGTTAGTACAATTAAGTCAAAATTAACTTTTATGTCATCTAGAATCAACAGGAGTTCATCAAAATTTTTGTTAATACTTCGTATGTTTAGAGTCAACATCTTAAGAGCAGATTTACCTGAAAGTTCATTATGACATAATTTTATGTCTGAGGTTTCTACCTCATTTGAGTGAAGAAAGTTATTTAACATTTCTTTGTCGAACATGGTAAATATATATTGCTATCAAGACCTTGCTGTGCGCCGTAACTGACTCCAACCGAGAAGCTCTGAGCAGGGAATCGTCCTCCAACCAAAAACTCTGACCAACACTAATATAATGCGAGAGATTTTTATAATACATGTAATAAATTAATAAGAGTATGCTGTTGATCACATTGCAAGCATTCCCAAGAATGTTAATTACATTTATAAATAAACAATTACATATTTCATTAGATAGAACAAATACAAGCAAAATTTTGAAGCAAATAGAAAAAAAATGATATTGTATATAAGTGAGAACACGTGCATACGAGGTTATAGAACTGCAGATATACACATTTATAGATAAATAATTAGAAATTTCACTAGATAGAATAACTAGAAGCAATATTACATAACAAATCGAATTAAAGATTAGGTTATGTAGTTCATTTGCAATGTAATGTTTATGTAAGTGAAGATATGTGGTTCAAATACATACAATGTTATAAGGGTGCAGATACACAGTTCATATGAATACAATGATATAAAATTGACAATATGCAAGGTGAATATGCAATTACATAAATCATACAGAGTTAAAGAATGATAGGTATGTGTGTGTTTGCCATTATAGTGGAGAAGCAGTCATGCAAGGGTTGAGAGAAAGGACTCGTGGGTGACAAAAATCGCAAGAGCATCGTCATTTTTCTTAACAAAGACACGCCCATGACTGACCCATGCGTATTTATATGATTTTTCCTTTGCTGTCTTCTTCGCCGCCATTAATAGTTGTTTTGTAGGTGCTGAGAGGTGCTCATTTACATATATGGGAGACGGAGTAAGTCCCATATTTAAATCTGATGTCTTTAACTTCAAGCTAGGTTCAGAAAAGATCTTATTATGTTTTTTCACAGCGATTAAAAATTTATTGCGAAGGATTTGACTGTGGAATTTCACTATAATCGGTCTAGGTTTGGATTCAGATTTTTTTCCCAGAACACGGAAAATTGAGAAAATGTCTTGAGATGTGACCTCACACTTAGTCACGTCTCCGATACTCTGTACTATTGTTGTGAGATCCTCATTGCTTCGTTCCGGTATCCCCTTTAGCTCAAGGTTACATGATCGCTTCTGTTGTTCCATGTCCCGTACCTTTGCCTGCAGGATGGCTACTGTATTTTCAAGATTATTAATTTTAGTGCATATATTTTTATTGTTCATTGTTAATTCTTTAACACTCTCATTCAAGTCTTTCTGATTAGCAGAAAGGAATTCTATTGACCTTTTCATTTCCACATTTTCCTTTCTGATTTCTTCCTGTTTTTCGATATATGTTTCAATTTTAGAATGATACGCGTTAATAATATTTTTATACTCTTGAAATTCCGTGTAAAACTGTTGTAAGAAGTTTTCTTTGTTTGTTTCAGTGTCATTTGTATTTTTATTTATTGTTAAGGCTGTTTTTGGTAAGGAGGGAGTCATGGAGGCAGCCTTAGAGGACGTAGCAGAGGGTGATTGAGATCTAGGATCTTTTTCCTGACAGTCTTTACATTTCCATTGGTCTGACTTGATTATATCTTCTCGTCCTATTCCCCACTGTTTAAATAAATTTATTACTTCACAATGATATAATCAAGTCATTTGATCGAGATCACAATAAGTATAGTTATTGCATATAAAAATGTGCATTTGTAGTCACACTTGAAAATGTGCATTGCACAAAATGTGTAATCACATTTCTAAATAATTGATTTATTCATGTGTGTGTACAAAATATAACCAAACATATTGTACAATGACATCTTATTGCCCTTAGACCATCTCTTTTATTAAACCAGTACAGTGTCATAATATTGTAGTATTTGATTTAACAAACTAAATAATGACACGTGTATTTCAATTTTTAAATTAGATTTAATTTTTTGATCGAAAGTTCCAAGTTTTGATTGAATTCCAATTTAATAAACATTAAAAATAAAAACGTTTATAACTTAATTCCACTGTTTATTGATATATAAATCTTTTATATTGGACTAAGTATGTGAGTCACAATTTAGTGGGTTTAGTTTGAACGCGTTACTCAATAAAATATAGTTACTCATATTATGACGAAATAATAAACCTAGTCAAATTTCAAAGGCAGTGCTTCAATTTTACTCCTAGATTCTAGATTCATGTATAAATTATTCAGTTGAAACAGTAAAATAAGTATACGAATTACAATATTGAATCCCTTATAAGGCAGGCAGAAAGATTATAATACGAATGGCATATCACAAAATAATAACTGCAAATTGTACGTAACCAAACTAACACCCATTCACAATGTCATGTTTTATTATGACCTTGCATTGCTACATTAGACTACCTACGTTTCCGTCTTCCTTAACAAATCAACTAAGTAGTTCATATAACACTAATATTTGTCACACAACATATAATAAATAAACTTATCCTGGCATTAGTAAGCCCATCTTTAAAATTGAAAAATATAATTTAGATTGGCGATATGAAATGATTACTATAAAAGTAACTATACATAATTTTTCGACAAATTTTTAACATCTCAATAGAGACGAAGTTGGAATATTATAGGAGAACCAGACACTCACGGCACCTACGGGGCCTATGACCTGTCATCGGCTGGTTTAGGTGATCACTATATGCGTTTGCGCAAAGTTCACCCATTATGCCTTCTTAATGAGTTCCCTTATCAATGCAATTTCGAAAGTTCCATATATTTTAATAATGAGAAAAAGATCGTTTAAAAATAAGCTGTTTTTACCATCGCCATCTATGAAATAACGAATAAACCTTTATGTGATACCATCTATTGAAAGTTGTTTTTAATTATTTTTTTTCATTTTACATAATGTGGCGGAATTATTGCCCGTAGGCAATTTCAAGCAGTCAACCATATTTCATGATTCTTATGAAAATTTCAAGCCAGAAATGATTTGTTTTGATAATAGGTATACAAAGTTCCTACGTAATACTAAATTTTTGATACAAAATCGAATCCAAAATTCAGACCTGATCAATTGATTGAACGAGTTCACAGCAAATCACCCAGATATTTTTGTATTTGTTGTCCAACTGTCGATTCGTTCATGAGAATTCAATTCTCTGAATAAATCGACATTATTAAGCCAAGATGCGTGTACGAAGGAAAATTTTGTATGGCGTAGTGGACTTTTTGCATGCTAATAACGCCAACTAGAGGCCTCGCAGCATATATGTTCCCGTACATGGATTTACTCAGAATTCGGAGTAGAACATTTTATGTGAGTTTTGTGTGTGTGTGTGTGTATGTGTGTATGTCCGTCCCCCCCTTATAACTTTTGATCCGCTCAATTTATAGAGCCCAAATTTTCAGAATGTATAAATAGTTATAGGCCTACAAAACTTTTATACTCAGAATTGTGAATTTTTGTTTCAGTCAGGGGTTATCAACTTTTGAAATTTCGGTTTATTTTTCCATATATCTCACAAACCATAAAAGCTAGAACGCCGAAAATTGGTATAAACATAGAAAAATACAAAATCTCAAATTAATCTTTTTTTAAAAATTACAGGGTTTCTCAAACATTTTTTATTAAGAAAAATATTTTTTTTATGATAAATTTATGAGTTTAACTGCCTATATTTCCAAACTTTTTAAAAATATCGAAAAAAGCCAAAACACCCCAACTAGATAATTTAATTTTCTATAAAAAATATTAACATTGTATTTGTACATCTCAGTTTTTTTTAACAATTTTTATAAACATTGAATTTAGTGACGACATTGCTTCATACAATTTGTATGGCAGTCGCCTATACACAATATGTAAGAAGACTTAATAGTTTGATAGGATCTTAATATCCAAACATACATACAGTACCATCATGCTGTTTTCATATTCCGGGTAGGAAAAGAAGACTGACCTCCATACTGTCCTATTTTGACATACATACCAACATGTGTTAAAATTTTCAATAATTTGGATTTATGGGTTTATAGTTTGATTTTTATTCTTCAACTATACATACTTTCGATATCGACAGTTGGATCTCATGTGTTACATGCAACTAGTATTATAACTTTGCTTATATATAAGAGTCAATTTTTTTATTTGTTATTTTAAGGTGAAAGTAAGTTAGTTAAAAATATTATGTAAATTTAACCTAAAACAAATTTTTAATGTGAAAAAAAGATTCATCTGAATTTTTGATTTTCTTTTATATACACAAGAAACCCAATAACCGACAAATTCAGATTCATTATCATTATTAATACCTAATTAATTAATTATTATCATACATCATATTAAATATCTCTCTAACCTAACAAAACAAAATAAAAAAAACAATCGTTTAACTGCAATACGAGGCCTTAAGTAAATTCGATTAGGTATATAATATATGTCTCTTTTCAAAATAGCAGCGAGATTTATGAAGGAAGTTAAAAAAAGGGGGCACCCTTTTCAAAGTTTTCTTCGCGTTAAAATGAAGAATAATTTTTTTTTTAAATGAATATGTCCTTGTTGAACAAGTACATATACATCTTCCTACGTTCCCTAAAATAAACATAAATGCTTGTGCTATAGGTGAACGAAATCGGTCGAGGCAGGATACGAACTCGGGACCACTGGATTACTACCCCACTGCGCTAACCGCTCTGCTATCGACCCATCTAATTTAACTTCATCATCAATTGAAGTTAAATAATTGAATATTATGCAACATGCATAACAAACACAATTCAAGTTCAGACAATTGAACAAAATTTTCAATTGTATCAAAATATCACATGTATCAAGCTAAAAACAAGCAATTCTGAAAAAATCAGAGCTCTAACTTGTCGGGAAGTTAGTTAAAAATCGAAATCAAAATCGATTTCAAACTCGATTTCTAAGTTAAATGAAAGGGTGTAAAAATAATAATATAAATTTAGGTGACCAAAATGAAAACGATAATTTAATGTCATAAATATGGGTGGCAATTTATATGAAATTTGGGTGACAAACACCGTGACGTATCGTTGTTGCAAGCGAGCCGTAACAACATGAAATATAACTCTTGTTACATAAAACAATCGCCTACCATTACTTCTTATTAAAAGTGATGCAAACATATCGGAATTTTTTAATTGAATTGTATCACGTGGTTATTGTATTGTGTTACACTTTAACCATAACATTATTAATAACTTGAAATTCCTGATTGTTTTACCCAATACTGTATTTTTGATGGATATACGTACAAGTGATAAAATATTATTAATTGAAAGTTAGTAATAAGGAAACAGTTCCATAAAACGTGTCATTATATCGTAAAATACTTTTAATTAATTGCTCGTGTAAGTTTGATTATTTCCATATATTGCAATATCAATGTGGCGTTATAATAACCTAATATCTTGAAACTTTTAGCGTTCGGTTCTTTGTGGAATGGTACGTTTTTCTGTATTTAATCGTTGAATATGTACGCCACACATATACCTTTATTCTTACACTAACCCATTACTAAACAACGCAGCCCGGTTATGGAATCAATTACCCGACATTATCAGAGATGCTCCTGGCTTATCAGTATTTGATGAACGTCATAAGTCACTTTTTAAAGTAAATAAAAGAATGATTTCTTTTACATTTATTTTCTCTATTTGTATATATTTTTATTTTGTGTTGTTTCTCGGACAACTTTTAAGGTTATACATTTTTTCTCTTTTTTAGCATTTTGCTTAATTGTTATTCTTTTTCTGTTTTTTTTATTTATTTATGTCCATAATACATCAAATTAATACAATATAAATTAATTTTAATATTGCAATGAAATTTATTACCTCACTAGGCGAAGCCTGTTCTGAGTTTATATTAACAATAATTAGCAATTCATTTTTGTTACGTAAATTCTCAATACAATATAAAAAAATATCATCTCTGAGACCCTTAGAGGTTTACGGTAGCTGATTCCTGCTTTGTCCTTTTTGACTGCGAGTGCCACAACCTTCCTTTCTCTCTTTTTGTCCTTTTTATTCTGAATTTTGAGTACCTACTAAATTCTAAATAGATATTTGTTTTACACTGTGAAAAAAAATAATGTAATATCCGCAAACAAAATTGGTCTATGATATATTGTTAAAATTGAATTTGTTGTAATATTTGTTTGTATGACTGTATGTTTGTTAGGTTTAAATAAAATAAAAAAAATAATAAATTTCAAGGTAGGTATATAAGTACATATAAAAAAGTATTGAAAAATATTTTTTTATATAAGTCCTAAAAATATTTTTTTATATAAAAGAAATGAATATTTCATTGAAACCAGTACATTTTCACACTCGTACATTCCCTAAAATAAGCATAAATGCTTGTAATATAGGTGAATGAAATCGGTCGTGGCAGGATTCGAACTCGCGACCACTGCATTACTAATCCAGCGCGCTAACCGCTCTGCCACTACCCATCTAATCTGTAGCTATTTACTTTGTTGACATAATAAAATATTTTTTTATACGTAATTGGTATACTCACATTGTGTGATTTTTGTGTAGGTACATGGTTGCATTAAATTACTTAACTATGTTTAATGTGTTTATATGTTTTAGTAATAAATTGTGTACCGAAACTATATAAACTATTATTTAATACACACCTAATAACAATTTTCAAATTTTTAAAACTTATGATATTTATCGTCTCGGATATAGAATGTGAGACGAATTAGAAACTATGTCCACCGGGAATCAAACCCGGTATGTACCTTTAACACAGGACTGGTAAACTTAACCAACTACGCCACGAAGGGCGATAAATATAAACGACGAAAATAAATTATTATCATGAAAATTTTCATTTTTTTCACACACTTTTTTTTTCAAATACATGAGAAGCCAATAAACAGACAATATGAATTTGTACAGTTGATGGGAAAATACCCTGAAATAAAATAAAGGCCAGAAAAATCGTAGGGTTGTATTCGGTCCGTGGACCAAGGGTTACCCATCTGTGCTCAAACTAAATTGAGATGAGATTGAGTAAATACGCATCGCAATTTTTTGATTCTTTTGTTTATTTTTAAATAATTGCCTCCTCAACGAACGATCATTATCGTGATGTTGACAATCAAGAAAAGATATTACGATGATAGATAATTTTTAATTGCCCACAAGAATGTTCGCGAACCTTTACTAGACAGACAGGAACTAGAAGATAATAAATCTTTACCACGATGAACATAAAAGATATGTTGTGACGTTTCTCAAATAAGAAGTGACATGCGCCATAAGAAAAAAACAAGTCTTCATTTATAGCAACTTCCTTAGAAATTCTGCGCATAGCTTAGTTTCTTCATACCAATAATTATGAGATCGAGAAACAGATCTCAAAATAATTTTTATTATATATTTTAAAACTACATGACGTGTCAATTTAGCAATGGAAAAGAACTCAATGCATGGAAGTGGCAGTTTCCTGCCACGTGATAACTGTCACTTACATACATTGAGTTGTCTGATACAAGATATGTTCTGTTCTTGTGTCATGTGTGGAATATGATTTGAAAATAGATTTTAACATGAACACCGTCGGTTTAAATTTTTGAAAAATCAAAGACGTGATTCAAAGTATCTTCATCTATTATATTTATGCATAATATTAAGATTTTAATCAACTTTTAGTAATCGTTGTGTTCTTAAATCAAAATTTTGAAGTAAAATGATTATCTTAAGTTGACCAATATCTACAATGTCGCCATTTATTTTGATTACGCGATTTTTTTATATTTTTTGCTTTTGTCTCCCATTCAATAACTTCCGATATTTACTATTAACATTTTATTCAATTTTCCTTCAAACTTTGCTTATAAAGTGAAAACGTTTCAAGAAAAAAATAGTTTTTGGCGGAACAAAAAAAGTCAATTTTTTTACCCTCCACACTATAAAATAGTGGAGAGTCATGATTTCACATTTTTTTTAAATGTTTACAAATATAAATAAAAAATAATGTATTAATACATTGATAGACTACATAGTAGAGTTGTCGCCAAATATCTTGAACTTTTAGCCGAGAAGTGGTGTGATTTGCACGTAAACCAACGAAGCAAAAAGACAAATTTGCGCTCTGCGCAACCGGAAGCTCTTTCAAGATGTATGGCGAAAATTATACTATTGTTTGTAATCTTTACCAAATGCCCAATTTTCGTTTTCTTCTTTTTTTAATATTTAAAGCAATTTCATATAATTATTTACTGTATACCCATAGAATAACAATAGATACCTTTAAAATTTATGTTTATATAAAAAATTTTAAATTTGATTTTAAAATTCTGAATTAATTTATTTGTAATTTTAGCCAAAACAATCGGTAACTTGATAATTAATATAGATTTCGGAATGATAAATTTCGAATTAGTATAAAAAAAATCCACATTTATTAAATCAACAATTATAATTAGTACATTAGTTTTTATTTTGTGTTTCTGAGTAATTTCAATGTCACGGTGTCAAGTATTAATTAATTTGACTAGCTTTCATTCTAATGCCTCGTGTCAGACCTGCTTTAGTGGTCAACAATAATAGACACAGGTATATAATGTGTATATTATTCGATTGGAAAATAAAACAGGCTAGTGATACAAGTATCTTTAAATGGGTTCATCATTTTGCACCATCAAGGTTTTCGTACGATACGAAGTAACCAATGAAGGCCATTCGATTCAACTTTCACTATATTGCTGTGGTATTCCTCAACGAGGAATTTTATCAACTGGATGATTTTGTTTAGCATTGAGATATTTATACATTCTTGATTGATTATGAATAGTTTCATAGTCAATATATAAAATAACGATCACCCTTATTGGGATAGGCAGAAATACCCGAACACCAAACGTCTCAAAACGTCTCATTTTACATACCTTTTCAATCTTGTTGCATAATATTATGATTCTTACCCTTACAAGCCCTCAAAACTTATCGATCCCTCACTAATGAAACATATTTTAACGAATAAATACACACAATCTCTTTTTACTTCATCTATTTAACGGATTATATAGTAAAATAATAATTAGCATTTGTATATTTCAAACTAAATTTCGTTATATTTGTCGCCAATAATAGAAACATGATTCTCTCCTCTTTTGTTCTACTTTGTGTCTAAAAAGGAAGGAAGATTTATTTCTTAAAAATAATATCGTCCAAATGTAGACCCTCGCGTTCGCAGCACTCATTTAATCGAACAATAAAATTACTCATGATGGACGGCAGGTGGACTCAGTGATGGCTACCATTTTGTGACGGATATTTTCTTTCAAATGCGCCTGGTAAGTCGGTTTATTGACGTAATATTTTGATTTAAAATAACCCCATATGAAAAAGTCCATAAGTCCTGCGTGGAGGCTAATTTATATCACCTCTCCTGGAGATCAATTTGCCTGGGAAAATTTCACGAACTCGTGGCAGAGATGTATTGGCCGTGTGTGACGTTGCTCCGTCCTGCTGGAACCATGTTCAGGCACCAATAAGTCGTCTAACATCTCCACATAACGCTCTGGGGGGCTACTCATGACACATTCTTAATACGTGCTTATCTTGCCTTAATCTTAAAAATGTATAAATCAGTACTCGATCGTAATTTAATTTTAATCTTTCTCTACATTTGATCATAAAAAATTTAAATAAGTATCAACGTTTAATATGAAATTTTCAGTAATTTTTGAATAAATTTATACAAGTATTTAATTAATTTGAAGCTCACAGATTTCTAAAGTCTGGAACTGATCTTAAACTTATGTTGATCAACTTCATGGGTAACCCTGCTGAATACAAATATAAACTTTCTTTTGAGACACCTAGTATTTCAATTTTTCTCGCTTCGTGTAGCATCGTTTTAACTTATTGAAGATTCGTAGGTATCTATATACATGGACCTGAAGTTGTCGACAGCCCGCAAGTGTGAATCTCGATTTGCACTTGTCGATTGCTTTTTGCGCCATGGTGCTGACATCGCTAACCCAGAGGGCTCAATGAGCAACTTTTTGTATGATACATTATTTTTTGTTGTTCGTTCAAGCTTTCTGCGAAGGGGTCGATATCGATATTGTGGGTGGTGGTGGTAATAGCGATATTGAAGATTTGTAGAACGCACGTTGGTTCTGCGTATTTGAAAATAAGCTGGGAATATATGAGATCGACTTACCTAAGGCCCTTGTTATGATCATACGGAATGTATGTATAGGTACAAATATGCACACTTACATATATTATATAACCTTTCAATGTATGAAACACGAAAAATATTTTCTATCACCAAATCTGCGACCTACAATATTTTTTCGTGAAAAAATTGCCTTTCTTGAAGTTCGCGTATCTTTGTCTCCTTCATTTTGTTTATTTATTTTTTTATCCATTCGCTTGATAACAACAAATATTGGTTTATTAAAAAATAAATTGCACTATATACGTGAGACTTATGACATTAATCGTCTCACAGATCCAGGCTGAAAACACAATTAAAAACTATGTCTCCACCGGGAATCAATCCCGGAAACTTTGGCTCAGGTGACCGATATCGAACCAACTGAGCCACGAAGGCCGACCCTATATGAATAGAAATATGAACATGCATATTACTACTCATTAATACAAATCATTAATATGCTAGGTAGGCTAGGCTTCTGGCTTATATGTATTTAAAAACACGAAAATATATCACAAAACATACGATATCAACAATCGACCTATAAATTAAGCTATTTAATGATGCACGGGTCATAAAAAATACATTTTCTATTAAACGTTTATTGATATTAACGTTTCTCATTACCGATTATCATAAAATTGAATTACTCCATAATATACATACATAGGTTAACTAACATATTGAGATAGGTCCGTGACTAATTACAAGACACTGTCTGGAACACAATACGTAGGTAACCTATGTATTTCAATACTTCACCATTACTCTTCTCGCACATATCTTGATATCGTCTCTTCAGCGGAGCTGGGTTCGTCCAGGGTTTCTGACATTGGTCCTAATACACCAGTACATATTAAAGGTACAGACGACGTACATTCATCGTCCGAGCTGTTGGCAACATGTCTAGACCTTAGAATCCATCACAGTACATAATAAACTTATTCATCATCCCAAATGACAAAGGTGTTGGTGATATTTTTCCTGCAACAAATTTCCATAAAATTTATAAAACTTTATTATTTTTTACGGCGCTGGCTGATTATTAATGATATTTATAACAATTAAGCACTACAAATAACAACACTCAATTATTATTATTACCATTATACACTTCCGCAAAATAATTAAATGAAAAAAGAAAAAAAATACAACAAACGCATCATCAAGCTTTCAATTGAGATTAATTCACCCATCCAGATACTTAACATATCAAAGTATTAGGCTCTGAGGAGGTCTCTATACTACCTATCAACCCTACTGATTTAAGTTTCTATTATTGTTAAAGTTGCTATTATTATTAAAGCCTAACTAAACCTAACCAAAAACTTAAGGGGAATGGAGATTTTCGTATGTATCTACACATCATACTATTCTACATACACACTACTGTCGTATTTAATTGCATCCGTATATTTTTCGGTTAGGTTTTGTAAGTCTTTAATGATAATAGCAAAACGCGTGAGCGAGTTGCTTTATAAATTGAATGGAAATTGGTTGCACGAAAAATGTTATCAACACCTTTGTCATTTGAGGTTAGGAATTAGTTTGTTGTGTATTTGCATTTGAAATCATTTTTAAAATAAGCTAATATTTATCAACATGGTATTTACGTATTATGGTTTATAAACTATTTATCAATTTTATGTTGAAAGTTTTAACAGCTCATCCAACATTGGTTAAAATTAGCTGTTGTATATTCTAGTCATGACCAGCCCAGCACTATTTTGGTGTTGCAGCTCTTTCGATAATGGTTTCAATTCTGAAAACGCATTAAAATTATAATGAAATTTCAAATTACTCAATTTGATGTATTTTTTGCAATTCTGAAATTCGAATAAAATTAAAAAAAAATAAAAAGATTTAAATATTAAAAACAGATTCTGTTATTTTTCACAGCAGAAACAAATTAGGTCCTTCTCCCTTCCTTCTTTCTTCCCTTCTTTTACCTACCGTCACGGGCAAATGTGTGAAATATATGATTATTTAATAATTTTAAGTTGGTATATTTAAATTTATTTTTTGCAGTATTGTAGGTACATTATTCTATGATTATTTAATGTACATAGGTACATCAATTATGGACAAAAGTAATTGGTCTGTCTTTTTTTCATTTCATAGTGTATTTTTTCTGTTTATTTTATAAGAATGTATTTGTCCCTTAAATAAGTAAATAAAATATCTAACAAAAGATCAACAGTAATTTAAGTGACAGTTCTGGTGATTTTTTTTTATTTGTTTTTAATGATTTTACTGTTCATTCAAGTTTCAATTCGTCCTCGGAATCGAACCCGTTGTCCAACACACGAAATGTTTTATACTATATTATCAATCTTCAAATTCATTGTAAAAAAATATGAAAAATATAAGATGTGGCTCAGAAAACCTCATATAATATAATAACTACATTTGACTATGTCCCACAACAACGTGTATTTGGTTCGACACGTGTAATTTTGAAATTATGAATTTATTACTGTTATGTGGCACGTGTATTGTAGGTATTTGAGTACAAACAAACTTACTATGCGCAGTAGACAAATATTGTTTGAAAATTTGGCCCAGTCAAATAAAACAAAACGCCATGAATGACAAACAGCAGGACCCTATACATCAGCGATTGCAAACCTTTGTTCACTTGTTAACACATTAATTAAATTATTTATTTTATTTTATTAAGCAAAGAAAGACACAGTCATGGATACCCAAATGTTTCTATGCATTTCATTAAAATTTATAGATAGTAATTGTTGTACCTATACCAAGAGCCATTGACTGCCAATTTATGTCATAGGCTGTAAATGGAAGGCGTGATTTTTATTAGTTTGACGTGTTAAAATAGCAATTAAAGCCTAATCAGGGTTCATATTATCCGATCGTTGTTACCAACTGTGGTGGCCTTTTAACCTAAATATTGTGTTTATTGGATAATAATATGAACCCTGAGTAGGTAGTATTGGCTTTCGGAGATAACAGCCATCAAGGTGTTGAAAATTGCTATTTTAACACGTCAGATTATTAGTAATCACCCCTTCCATTTACAGACACTTTTGCTGGTGGTAACTCCCGGCCGACACATTTAAAATTCAATACATTGTTATGTCTCAATGTTCGCCTATTGTAAAATGACTTTTCAGTTGAAAACACCCTTGTGTAAGGCGAAACGATTGTTGAAAAAATTACGTAAGATTATCAATCTACTTTGACACGTGATACATTAAAACCGTCTAATACACAGTTACGTGCTAGTAAGGGTAACTATCGCGTGTGTTAAAAAGGGTTTATACGTGAATAAAATTATCAGAAACTCTAAATTTGTTGATTTTTTTGTATTTTACGAACAAACCTTACTTTGAAATGAAAAAAATATCGGTCATGCACTTTCATTTTGTACACTTTTTAAGCACATAAAAGATTTATTTCTTTTCGACACATAGTTATGGAGTAATTTGAAAAAATGCTGTTAAAAAGAATATTTTCAATATTTTTTCAGGAGAATTAAGGCTGAATTTTAAAATTGTGTGACAAACATTCACTAGAGAAATGTTGAAAATAATACTTATTGTATTTTTTCTGTTTAACATATTTGAGGAATTTGATTTGAAATTGGGGTATTTAGGCTTATATGCCCCCTTAACATAAAAACATCAAAAATATGACAAAGAAAAATAATTCAAATTCTTTTGGTAGGTATGTTTGCTGTTTTTATATATAGAAAGAAAAATTTTGTCTTTTTTTTATTCAGATTCCTCTTCAAATTTTGAACTCGTAACAAAATACAAAATTAGGTTCAGAACCTCTGATTAAGTGAGTGTTGACATATTATAAGAGATGGTCCCGCTTTGTATTACAAATAGTATATCAGAGCTTAGATTTTCTATTTGGAAATTACAACTGATTGACTATATATAAACTATTTGAAAGCCCATTTTCTACTTGCAATAACTGTCCACATCTTGAACCAGAATATCCAGTAGCGATTCTCTGATATCGGCATATATGTATGCATCGTGGTACGGTTTTTGAATTTTTGTTTTTATTTCATACAATTTATTTTTATATCCCATATTGATGCAAAATGTGTTTTATTTTAAATAGCGCGTATAGTAATTCATTATATTGGGACTTGTTTGATATGTTTTATCTCTCAACCAGTTCCTCAGTTTTCGTTTAACATAAAAACATCATAAATATGATAAAGTTAATTTAATAAAAGTAATTAAAAAAAAATGTGTATGATATGATGTACATATTGTTCTTAAATCTGGTGGTGCAAATCTTACGTAATGGAAACTTAGCTTGATACAAAAACTTTATTTTAAAAATGTTGCATATCGTGTCAACAAACCTCCCTTTCACATATTTTTAGTTAGGTACACCCTACTTCCCTTCCACAAGCATTGATCGTAGGATATTTGTTTTTTTTTTAAGAATGAATGTGTCCTATAAACAAGTAAATATACATCTTCAATCATTCCCTAAATAAAGCACAAATTCTTGTGATATACATAGGTGAACGAAATCGGTCGTGGTAGGTTCGAACTCGCGACCACTAGATTACAAACCCAGCGCGCAAACCGCTCTGTTTAAATGGAATTATCCAATATTAACACCGTCATAATAGACAAAATTATGATATGACTGGTTTCGAAGTAAAAGCTTCTTCGTTAGGGCGGATGACAACTGACTGCACTGAGAAAAATATATATATAATTACCGGAAATAGTCTTAAAACTGTTTCTATTGTTGCAACGCCCAATTTAACGATATATATAGGGATAACGAAAATAGGGGGGGTGGGAATTAACTGTAGTAAATTTATTTATTTATTTAATATTGCTTCTCGGGAACTTGGAGACTTGCGATATTTATCGTCTCACAGTTCCAGACTGAAAACACAATTAAAAACTCTTTCTCCACCGGGAATCAAACCCGGTCCCCTTGGATCAGCAGTCAGATACCCAGCTAACTGAGCCACGAAGGCCGACATAATATTGAAAAGTATTTAATTGAAATGTATAAATTGAAAAGTATTTAAAATATTTTTTATAATAATAAACATTTATAAGGTGCTTGATGTTTATCTCAAGATATCTTAATATCTCAAGATGGCCGCTTAAAGGCAGAAATAATATGTAGAGTTCAATAGGCAAGAGTTGTCTTCATATAAATCTATTATATTTTAATATTTTAACATTGATAAATACTCTTATCTGGAGTGTGCTGCTGTATGGCAGCGAAACGTGGACAGACAGCCGAAGAGAATCTGGACGTCTGGCTGCCTTCAAAATGTGGTGCTATAGGCGCATGGCTAAGATCCATTGGCCAGACCCCAATCCAAAAGACGTGGTTCTGAGCAGAGTCGGAGAAACGAGACAACTCCCAAAGAGGGTTGCCTATCCAAAACAACACCGATCCAAATGGATTGGCCGGGATCAAACAAGCAGACCCGGATCCAAATGGAATCCGGGTCTGCTTGTTACTTTTGCCGAAGGAATGACGGAGGACAGAAACTTTAGAGGTCGCCCATGAGATAGTAATATAGACCAGGTGATTAGCGATGTGCGTTGTAGCAACCACCGAGATATGAAGAGGCTGACGGACAACAAAAATATGTGGAGAGATGGAATGCTTATTGCAAACCAATCCTAGGAATGTGACCACGAAAAAAAGATACCATAATAAAGATGACAATAATAAACAAATTTATATAGATTTACAAAAAAAAAACCTCTCCATCCCATAAAGACCATGCTCAGCAATGTTGCTGAAGAACAAACCTCCAGCAGCTAATTTTCAGCGTATTCCCATCACTAACATACCAAAACAAAAACAAAAAATATTACAACAAGTCACAGAGAAAAGCATTAAAAAATATTGGATCATTTTCACATTTATTGCTTTAAATAAATAAAAAAACAAAACCTTGGTAATTATAAAACCTTTAATAATTCCCTCAAAGCGAAAACCCGTTCCTAAATAAATACACCCGACAAATGCGACCACTTTCAGCTACAAACAAACATCACAACACAACACACCACAAAGTGTCGCAAATAGTTTAACTCTCTAATGAATAACAACGCAACTTACACTGAATAAACACTATATATTTTGTTTCTTCTTTCGTAAAATTAAGACTGCATCACAAATTAACTCGGTAATTAATCGTCGTACAACCAACCGTTAACAGTCAGCCGCATACTCTTCTTAACAAATGTGAAAGTCACTCGCGGTCATATCTTGGTTCTCTTGTACAGAAATTCATCCGCGATGAACCAAAAGCCATTCCAAATGAACTGTTTCGTAAGCACGGCTGAGCGGAATATTTTTTTTTAAACTCCACTACTATGGAATTGTGGAGAGTTATGATTTTTCATTTTTAAGCGATTTTTTTTTAATTAGTCTATGAGGGAACGGAGTCTATCTGGGTACCTTTACCGCGATGACAGCATCTCATTGAAAATACTTCAATATACATCAATGGAGAAGCACTTACACCATCAAATGCCTTCAAATTTCTAGGCGTCCCCTTGGAAAACAAACTATCGCTGGACTTGCAAAGCTCAAAAATTGTTTTTGTTTTTATGTATTTGTTGTGTCATGGTTGTTATTACTGTAATGCTATTTACGCTGGTTTGCTCAAGTAGCAGCTTGATAGATAATCGTATTCACCGCAGCTGCGAGGTTGATATCCGGAGCCGACAAAAGATGTCGATATTTACGAACTACACTGGTTGAAATGTCCAGAACGAGTAGACTATAGAGTATTCTTGATGGTGTTTAAGGCTCTGAATGACTTGGCTCCACACTACATTCAAGAACTGTCAAAAGAACGTTCCATCAGGAAGACAGCTCACGCTGAGATTGTCTAGATCAAGAGTACCAACTCATTACAAAAATTGAACAGAGTCAATAAGACGACATACTATGATCGCAGTTTCAGCGTGAACGGCCCTTTAAATTTGAATGAATTGCACCTTAACATAAGTGGAGCTCAGAGGATTGACACCTTCGGTACACTACTTAAAACTGCCTTGTTTCTATTTGCCATCAAATAAGCTAGAGCGCCCTTGGAATGATCTTATATCATTAAACGGCGCTTTATAAGCTGGAAAAGTTGAGTTAGTTTTTTTCATCAAATTCTCAGCGGGTAGCGTGTAAAGAGTTCATACTATGATTTTTGTATGTATGGCATAAAACATTACCTTATAAGGCGTATTATGTAATTTTGCGTTCTTTTTACAATCTAACCTATAAGTTCGATCGTGTATGGCATATAGCATTACCTTATAAGGTGTATTATGGAATTTTGCGTTCTCTGTACAATCTAACCTATAAGTTCGATCGTGTATATATGGCATATAGCATTACCTTATAAGGTGTATTATGGAATTTTGCGTTCTCTGTACAATCTAACCTATAAGTTCGATCGTGTATATATGGCAAATAGCATTACCTTATAAGGTGTATTATGGAATTTTGCGTTCTCTGTACAATCTAACCTATAAGTTCGATCGTGTATATATGGCATATACCATTACCTTATAAGGTGTATTATGTAATTTTGCGTTCTTTTTACAATCTAACCTATAAGTTCGATCGTGTATGGCATATAGCATTACCTTATAAGGTGTATTATAGAATTTTGCGTTCTCTGTACAATCTAACCTATAAGTTCGATCGTGTATATATGGCATATAGCATTACCTTATAAGGTGTATTATGGAACTTTACGTTCTCTATACAATCCAAACTATATAGTTCGATCGACTTTAATTGAAATCGTTTTTGTAGAGTGCATTAATTGAGAGCTGATTAATTTTTCAAAGACATGCGTTGATTTCTTATTGGCATACGATTTCTTATGTTAAAACATTCAAAATGCTCTCAAAAACTGTAAAATTAAGTTAATTTTTCTTGTACAACACTTTCCATACCTATCCATAATACAGAATTTCTCAGCTCTTCGTTCGAAGTACAATCAGCAAGATTATGGAATAGCCTTAGTCCAGATATTGCGTCGTCTAACTCACGTTGTATTTTCAAGAAAAAACTAAAGAAGGAATATTTATCCTTGCACACCTAATCCCGATTTCTTCTCCTGTCCTTACCATATTCGTTTTTCTTGCTATGAATTATTATTATTTTTTTGTTTTAATAGTATTTAAGTGATATATAATATATGTATTTTCTTTGTTTTCTTTTAGTCTTATTCTTTTGCTGTTGTACATAGACAATGTTGTCATACTTATTTGAAATCTGGTTGGTTGGAAGAAATTGCCTAATGGCAATAAGCCCGCCAGTGTACAATTAAATTTGTTTATATTATGTATAAGAAGATGTATAAATAAATATGTAAATAAATAATTTATGAAGTAAAAAATTACCTACTTCATAAATGTGGATTCAGAGGTTATCATCCGTTTAAGTGAAAAGCTCATACAAAGTGATGCAGAGTTTAGTGTTGGCCACAGCACTCTCATTTTAAACTTTTTTAGTTAACAAATAATGTTTCTCACACAAAATCCGTACATTGCGTCTTCCGATATAAACGTGGAATAACTTCGTCATTTTTCGATGCCGGATTTGGTTACAAATGGCCATCTTTAGTGTGTCAAGGTACATCTCTGGTGTCCGCTCTCAAATTGTTATTTAATAAAACACTTGATAGTTATATATGTACTTACATACATTATACCTCATATCAAAGCATTTATCAATATTAATAACCAATAAAAATTAACCTTTAACATTCGACGGTTAATAAATAATTTTCGCAGCATAGTTTTGATCCTTGCGTGCAGATTAAATCCACGTTTTAAATCATTTTATTTTATAATCATTTTATTTATTTATATATTTATTAATTATTTTTTTTTTAATTTATATATATATATTTATTTATTTAATTTATTTATTTATTTATTTATTTATTTTATTTATTTTATTTATTTTATTTATTTTATTTATTTTATTTATTTTATTTATTTTATTTATATTATTTATTTTATTTATTTTATTTATTTTATTTATTTTATTTATTTTATTTATTTTATTTATTTTATTTATTTTATTTATTTATTTATTTATACCTAAACGTCATAAATTTCCTTTTACATACACACATTAAAACATAAATAATATTGATGTTAAAAATATATAGAAAAAGAAAAATAAACAATTAGTTATACACAAAAAGAAAAAAAATAGAAAAACCTAAATAGTAAAACAGTAAATTCAAGAATAAAAAAAATTATAGATACCTATTATTAAACATAAAAAGAGGTATACAAAAGGACTCAAAATAAACCAAAACATGAAAAAAAAAAGTATTATAAATACAAAAAATAACAGTAGAAACAGTGTCATGTAAACCTGTATATAAATAAAGAAGACGTCGTTATAAATAAACAAAAAAGATATACATAAAAATAAATATTTTACAATCGAAAATATCAAAGTTGTTTCTTTCATAAAAAAATGTGTATATCGTCCGTTTATATTAATTTATGTTTGGACACCATAAAAATGTCACCTAAATGAGAGTATTCATTCGCAATCATTAATGAAAATTAAGGAGTAATGCTCTCCCGAAACAAATTGTTTATGTTAAAAATGACTTGTTTAGTTATAAAGAGTATTTGTTACATATTTTTTTACAAATAAGTGCAATATCCATCAATATTAAACAAGTCTAAAATAAACTACATGAATATTTCCAAATAAAACCTATATATTATTTAGTGGCAATTCTCAAATGGCAGTGGGCAGGGCATGTCGCAAGACAAGTTTGTGAGCGCTGGACGCCAACAATCCTTAAATGGAGACCATGTGCAAATAGAAAAAGCATCGGTAGGCCCCAAAAAAGATGGACCGATGATATTATCAGGACGGCTGGGAGAAAATGGATGTAGATGGCATCAAACAAACAAAGGTGGAAGGAAATTGAACAGCAGTGGAGGGAAGAAGGCTGATGAAGAAGAAGATTCCAAAGTGACCAAGTCAGGATGAATGACATTTAACTTCGAAAATATTAAAAATTATTATTTATTATAAAGTTCTTTCAAGAGTTTGGTATTACTAAATTATACATACATACAAACTATCACGCCATGTCCCTAGCGGGGTAAGCAGAGGGAATCGAACGCCATTTTTTTCTATCCTAGCACGCAACCATCGCCTCCTTACCATTCATAATCGTCTCATACATGTTGGTATGATGTTCAAGCTTCTTACATTTTGGGCGGCCCCGACCTCTCATTCCATACCTGTCCGCAATGTATATTATCTTCTCCAGGCGTTCCATATTCATTCTTCACATGTGACCAAACCATCTCAATATATTCACTTTTATTCAATTGATAACATCTTTCTTTAATTTATATTCTTTCATAATGTCCTCATTTCTTAACCTGTCGTACATCGTCTTGTTACATGTTTTTTCGGCGATCTCATTTCATCTGCATTTATTCTGCTTTCATGTCCACGTCTCACTTTCATACGTCAGGTTTGGATTCATCTTCTTCTTTTTTGTGAGGTTGGACTATCCCGGGAGGAGGTCCAACTGTCTTTCCATCTCTTAGCAGGTCTTCCGGGTAGTCTTCTGTTGTTAGGTATTTCTGTCTTAACAATTTTGAAAATTCTATTTTCGTCCATGCGTTCGACTTAGTCTCTCCAGAAGCGTCTTCTGCTACGTCCCCATCTTGTTATGTCCTCGACACCGTATATAGGCAAGATCTTTTTTTTTATATTTTTTATTTTTATTACGATTTATTAAAATATTATGTACCTACGTATCGATCTGCATTCAAATAAAAAGGTGAAAGTGATTTTTTGCACGGATTCTTATTTTAATTTGCGTGTTAATTGATGATTTGCTGTTTTGCGTGATGCGTGCAAAGACATTATAATATACACATAAAGAATAAACAATGAAATTTATATAAATTATGTAATTTCGATGATTGAATATGAATAGTGTGGAATTCATCGACATCCATTTAACATCATTGATATTATCTTGGTTTGATAATGTCAAGGTAGAACAAACGGAAACTTTCACACGAGCCCATCATGTGAAGTAGCCAAGTGATCGGCTATAACAAAAAAAAATGTTTATTGCTAAGCATTATCATTTATATTATGGCTAGCAAAATCTTCAACGAGACTAAAAGAATTTCAAATATGCTTGATGCGCTCTTCAGTCTTGTTTCATAATATCATTATATTATAAACAAAAAAAAATTTAATATTTTTAATACGTAAAATATTTTTTAATGTTTAATGATGAAACCTTGAAAAATATAGACCCAGCATTCAAATCTTGCGTATCTTGGCTAGATACTTTGTCTATATGTTGGATTAATTGTATCGTTGGATCGATAACAAATTGACAATTGGATTATTTTAAATACGTGTCTGTAATCGTAAAAATCTACTTTTTTCATATCTTAGGTGCATAATTATTTTATTCAAATTTTCTGATGTATAGGTACATTTATGTAATTAAAAAAAATTATTTTCGAAATATTAAAACATATAGGTACCTTTTTACAGCATTGTTCACATGATATAAATATAAAAAAAAATCTCTAACCGTGCGTCGAGTTCTTTTGTATCGAAAAAAACCTAAATAGGTAATTCTTTATATATTACAGATACACATATATAATTTTTCTGTGAAAGAATGAATGAATAATAAACGTACACAATTTTAATTAAAATTTCTGTTTAATTTATACCTTATTATATTTTTTTCCCTCATTTGAAAATTTTACTGCCTCACTAGACATATTCTGTTCTATTTCAAAATTTGAAATTGCTATTAACACTCTGCGATCATAAGATTTGTTTTGTTTTTCTTCGCATATTCCATCCACACAGGACAACGACAACTAAGATTAAAAAAACTCTTAACGTCTATCTAAAGAAATCTAAGAGTACCGAAACAGATCCTTCTCTACCAATCTGCTACAGCCAACGCGGTCTCTGATTTTTTTCCTGTCATGCGATATTTTTCTTTCAATATCCGCTATTGCTCCATTATACAGCCTTGGTGGTAAGAAACAATATTGATGCTTCGCATGTGTCGTTCTTGGTTCTGACGTTTACGCGTGTATGTCACCGAACTCTTAAACAGCTGGACCGATTTCAACGTAACAGCAGGCGAGACAACGTTCGGGCAGGCCAACGTCTGTCGAGTCCGCTAGTTTTATATAAATTTATATAAAAAAAATCCTTTCACTGATGAGTAATTATGTAGGTACTGACCACTGAATGCCGTTGCTATTAAATCCATGAACAATAATTATAATTTCAGATTATTAATAGATTGATTTACATTTGATGAGCTGTTCTCCAACCTCTTTCGTACGTTCTAAAGGCCACCTCAGTAACCGATTTAATTACCTCAAATTATTTTTTTCTCGTCGATAGAAAAAAAAAACAGGCTAGCCTCAAAAGTCGTGATCTCAACGCCCGACCTTTGAAGGTTAGAGTTCAATTTTTTTGTAAGAACAAAATCTGATATTGAAACATAACAGATGAGCAAGAGAACATTCTATCACATTTCATATAATAATTTTAAGTGTGGTAAGTATATATAAATAATTTTGCCACACCTCCTGTGTGTAATTTGTTTGGATTTCATGCATACAAAATAAATTCTCAATGTTAGCGCTTACTTTATATTCAAATGTATGATCTGCCTAGAACACAGCATATTTATTTTTTAAATTTATTTTTTAAATTCATTATTGAATTTTTTTTATCAACCGCCTTGTAAAAGTGATTAGTTATTAAAATCTGTGCTGGTTTTCTGGGTTCTCTTCCCAGCAGGGGAGAAATTTATTTCAATGAATTCTTTCACGCTTTTCTAGGATTGAAACACTCGTTATTTTGAAAAAAATGCTATTTAGCAATAAACACTGGGTGTAAGGAATTGCTCTAATTAGCCTTTGTAGCTTATATAGGTATGTGCAGATATTAATATTTTTATCTGACACCTAATATTAAGGATCTGCCAGTGAAGACACATTATTTTTGTACAGTATTTTCAGCCTGAATTTAAGAGACGATTCACCTCTCAAGTCTTCAAAATATGGCAACTTGTTATTTATTTAATATTTCTTCTCGGACAACTAAAAGGTTCTATGTCAAATATTTATTTAACACGCACCCAATAACAAGTTGCCACATTCGGGAGACTTACGATATTAATCGTCTCACAGATCCAGACTGAAAACACAATTAAAAACTGTGGCTCCACCGGGAATCGAACCCGGGACCATTGGATCAGCAGTCAGATACCCAACCAACTGAGCCACGAAGGCCGACTGTTATGGACGTTATGGATGCGTGTTTAGTTCATATCAAACAAATAACCTGATAGTAGTGTAGAAAAATTGAAAAATTTAATAAAATATGTACAAATTCTATCCTATACTTAGTTTTCATTCCACATTCTATCATACATCGTCTTAGCTCCTTTTTGATTACACCATGTCAATTTTCATGCTTTACTTACATACATCAGTCTGTTAATTAAATCTGAAACTCCTACTATGTATGTTTTATTCGCACATGTAGATATGACATGAAATTTCACATAATATATATTTAATTTTTGTCGTATTGTTATACGGTCATAAAAACTGACATTGTGACACACAGAGCAAAAATAACATTTTTTGTAGAAAAAAATCTTATATTGCTTAAACACTACATAAGTCTATTAAATGTGTAGGAACGTTATATTTCACAATGCCCTGGTTTCCAATTATACATACTATATTGCGTTTATAATGTGAATATGAAACAAATAATTAAATATGTTTTTATGGAAGTTAATAAAAATAATCCACATGCTTGTATAATACGAAAATTAATTTACAGCTTTCTATGTTTCATTAGATAATCACATTGAAAAATGCCAACCGAAAAGGAATAAAGAAATTATTACAGAAAGGTGTATAAAAAAATAGTTATCTAATCTAAAATAATGAGTAAATCCAACTGTGCCAACGGTCGTGGCACAGTTGGTAAGCCATTCGGTTTCTGTGCGGGCTTCCTGGGTTCGATTCCCAGCACAGGAAAAAATTATTTAAATGCATTTCTCACGCTAATATTGCTCCTCTGGGCTGGAAACACTGGTTCTTATCAGTTGTAATCCTGTGATTGGTTTGCAACAGCTATGACTGCCTCTCTTCTACTCCACTCCGCCCTGTCCTCTGTCAGCCTCTTCATCTTCATGTAGCTACTACAGCGCATGTCGTCGATCACCTGATCCATGTAGCTCTTTCTTAGTCGGCCTCTATAGTTGCTGCCCTCTACCATTCCCTCCGCGATGGTTATGAGCAGACCCGGGTGCCTCATGTTATGGCCAATCCAGTTACACTTGTTAGATGGAAGAAATTGCCATACGGCAATAAACTCGCCACTTGCGCAGAGTGCAAGAAAGTGTTAATTATGCATTTAAAATAAATTGAAATTTATCACATCATCAAGGAAAGGGAGGAAGGGTTTGGACGATATCAAATAATTTTTATAAAAGCTTCAATAATATTTCTATCGATGTATTTCAAATAAATATATGAATACCGATTTATGCTGACCGCCGTGGTACATCTGCTGGTAAGCCGTTTGGTTTCTGTGCTGACGTATGAAATAGAGCTCAAAATCGAGATCAACTGAACTGTGGTTCAAATATTTTCATAAGGTGAACTTGATATGATTGAACGGGGTTCAATTGAACCATGATTCAATTTTTAAAAATAACACTGCATTTGTTTTAAACACATTTATGTCCTATTCTGATTCATTTCATAATACGAAAACGTCTAAATCAACGGGCGATTGTGGATAAAAGGATTTTATCCGCGCGGTGTGACGTAATGAGTCCCGTATAAATGCAGTCAACTTTTTGACATTTCTCATATACTAAAATACAGACGGATAAATTATAACGGATCAGAATAGGACATATTGTATACTTTGAAAAAAAATACAATTATGTCAAATTAACGGGTTCTTGCCAATTGCATAATTGTAATAAGCCATGTATTAAATCGTCAATAAAAAAACAATCATATCAATAAAAAAAGTTATTATGTAATGAATTGAAAAGCAATAAGTTTGATCAAAATTGGTAATAGTTTATAACAATATAATGTTATTGTTGGAGATGTTATGTATAACCTTGACATTTGGTCATGTTCCACGTAGTCTATAATTATGTACTCACTGGACACGGTGTGTGTATGTTTTTTTTTTTTTGAAAACTTGTCTATGCTCGTTTATAGCTGGTGTAGATTCGGACAACTTTCAATAGAGGTAGGTATTTATTATTGCCTATTCAATGACATAACATTACCCAGTTAAAATTGTACACGCTGTTTACACAAAAGGCACCAACAAAATGTTGACACGGATTCAGCAATACTTACCAGCAATGTTATTGAAGTAATTGTTTATTTTCTGTGTTAGACAATACAGTTGTCTGTGAAAAAATATATTCCGACTTCTGTTGAATTGTAGATTACTTTCATATAAAAATTAGTTTTGATATAAGCGTAATTAAACGTTATAGCAATATGATCGGGTTTCTACGAATAATAATAATTACAATTCAATTACTATTTTTACGGGGCACAAAATGCTAACCAATGTTTTAATTTAATTATTTTGTATTCCAGATGAGAACAGCGTTTAAATTTTTAGTTAAAAAATGGACGCTGATTCAATAACGTTTATAAAGATATTCAATAAAAAATTAAGCATTATACAAAAAAACAATATTAGAAACATTTATTTGATCATAAAAATAAAATCTGTTTTATATTTATATGATGGGTCTGCAAATTTATGATTGAATTGACGGGTGAACTAAAATGTATCAGTTCGACATTTTTCTAATCTGCTCAAATAATTTAGTTTATATAGTTTAGTTACTTTTAAAAAATGTAAATACAGGTTGTACCTATAGGTATGTCTCGTTTTCCTGTGAAATATTAGAACAGGTGTCCTTGATTGGGCAGCAGTTATGTATTTTTAATTATGCTTATATACATTGTGTGATAAAAAAATATTTAATATCTCACATATATAATAAAATTTATAACAATGACTTTAATATGAAGAAAATGTCAGTATCCCGATAGTTACATCGGTATCTGTGCTGCAACAAGGACAATATAGAGCCACCGCAATTATAAATATTACAGTAAATGTTCTGATTCAGTACGAAATCAATTTCACTTCCTCTCAGAACACGGGTTGCCTCTTTGTTCAAATACTGAAAGAACGCTCAGTATCCCAGTACACAATACTTTCTTTTTCACCACACCTTTCTCCGTTTAAGCAGCTCGTCTTTGGAACTATTTCCCATCGCAACTTCGAGTTTCATTAACACTTCCCGCTTTCAAAAGAAATCTGAGGAATCATTTCCTTACACATAACACTTAAATTTGTCTCATTATCATATCCTTGTCTCCTCTTTTCTCTCCTCCTTTTTTTTATTGTTTTTTGTTTTATATGTATTTATATTTTCATTGTATGATTTATTCATATTATTGATATGTATGATAAATACAATATTCTTCACCGAATGAATATGGTTGGTTGGAAGGTATTGCCATTAGGCAATAAGCCCGCCATTGTGCACATGTGCTCAAATGTTTTAAATAAATAAATAAATGTATAGATATAATATTATATTTTTAAATAAAATGGTTCTTAATTCTTCATTATTTTTAATGAATCATCCAAAAATATTGGTTATTTTTATAACATCAAAGTCTTTACTGAAACAACCCGGCTTGATATTTTCTTGGTTCTAAACTCTGAAATTGAGTTGGTTGATGTTTTTGAAACTAATCATAATATAACCCATAAAATAAATAAAATTATGTATTACATTGACAAAATACTACTAGATGCAATACATGATTGTGAAATCATATATCATTGTTACCAGTGTACAAAAATAAAATAACAAATTGCAATAGACATGATTGTCAATGAAATGATTGTTTTAATATAGCGTAGAATTATGTCTACAATTATATTGTTATTTTTCATACGAGATGCTCCAAACTATTGCTTTGCCATCAAGTATAATATATAATAAAAAAAAAACTTTCACTTACTGCCTATTTTGTTTGAAGTATCTTTTAGCATACAATGTGTAATTGGATATTTGATTTGTCATCATCAATTAGGTGATATTTCAAGAACCGAATTAGGAAGTAATAATTTATTTTTGACTAATTTCACTATAAAATGGTTTTCCATATTGTTAATTATTGAAAAATGAATGCTTACTGCATAATTTAAAGATCACAAATAATATGAAGCGATATACTTATTATTATAAATCATTATATGAATTTTATTTCGAAAATCATCACTACCAAAAATATTTTTGCATTAAAATGTTGTATAAACCAACAAATGACAGAAAAAAACAACAAATTTGGTGTTTTTGTAAACAGTTTAATAATGCTCAGAATATTTATTAAAAATAAATTTAAACTATACTACTACTTATTGGGTCCGGACTTTAGGCCTTGCCACTCCAGTATGCAGCAACTTATATCGCCTTGTTATTTGCCATCAGTAGATCATTCATATTACATACATTTTGCATCAGCGGGCATTGTAATAAGTGAGAAACACTCTGCACCTCCCCGCAGTCGCAGCTCGTGTCGTCGCCATCCAAAAAGCCCCACCTCTGCCGGTTACTTTTGCACCTAGTCACCCCAACCCTTAGTCTGTTCAGTGTTTTCCACGTGGGGTAGCTCAGACTATGCACGGTGTTTGTGCTTTCGGATGGCATCATCCATGGATTGTCGTCAAGTTCCTGCCTCCACAATTCCTCTCTACGCTTTTCTGACGAGGTTGTGAGGTCATTTGTGACCTTGAGGAAGCTTTTTCTCGATTTTGGTCTTGGAGGTACCATCTGGTGATCGTAAAGAGGATGTCTAGGGTCGTGGATCTGCTTGTGTCTCAAATTTTAACTATGAGTATAGACCTCCTCGGGTCAAATATTTCACAATTTGTCATTTACACTTTGTTTTTTATTTAATTTTTTGGATGGTGGATATATTAGTGGATCCATCTTCACTAAGATTTAAAAATAATTTAGAAATAACATAAGAAAATAATTAAGTCATAAGATCACGAGATGATTGCGATTAATTTACAAATTAAATTATGATTGAAGAGAAAGGAACAAAATATATTTTTTCATGGACACTAATTATGAAACTCAATATAATTTTATACATAAAAAACAGACGTAGGTTGTCATAATAAAGATTCAGCAATCTTTTCGGACGAATTAATCACAGCGTCCATTTTTTGTCGTATTATTATCATTCCATAAGTTGAAACATTTATGAAATATCTAAACTGTGAAATGTTTGATATCCTTGAGCTAATGGAAAAGTAAATACATTTTTTTTTTATCAGAGTAACACTTTGTTATCCCCGTCTTTATTTGTGTAATGAGTGGGCTGTGACCAGCGCTAAACTCTCCACTACAATATGTACCTATTAAACTATGCAATTCAGTTTTTACTAAAAATTTTGAAATATTATTTATAAAACAGTTAAACAGTTCAAGGTTGCATTATTTTGTGTATTTTTTCCAACACTGCTTGAAGGTGGATATTGTGAACAGAATGAAAAAAACATACAGAGATGGTTTCGCCACACGATTAGAATACATGAAGATGGACTGAAAAAATAGAGCTAATAGAGAAATAATAGAATTGGAAGAAATGACTAGCATCTGGCAACATATTAATCAAAGGATGCAATAAAATACGACAGCGAAATAATAGTAATATGTGTACGTAAGTCCCAATCCCCTGGAAACGCCTGCGATTTGAGGTTAGGAATAAGTCAATTATGCATTCGCATTTGTTCATATTTTTTAAATAAGTTAAACTTCTCAACATATTATTTACGTAGTTGTAAGATAACTACTATTTTCAATACTATTTATTATTTTTTATTTATTCAGTTAAATATATGTGCGCAAGCGTATTTCCGACTCCCGTCCCTTGTTTCGTCTGTCGTCAGACGCTTGTGAAGAAGTGGCCTGTGAAGAGCACATTTGCACGACCTCGTGATGAATATTCTGGTAAAAAGGAAACGTTAGATGTTTAAATAACATACGAGCATTGAGCATGTCACAATGAAGTATGAATGTGAGTAAGACAAGGAAAGACAGAAATTTGGCGTACGGTTTACTGTGTCTGCCCCAATAATATGTAGGTTACCAGCAATTTGGGGAAGAAAGTCTTCTTCTTATACCGGTTGAATACCACTTGTGGTATGGTACCCCAGCTCGAATAGAGAGGTGACAAGAGACCATAACAACGGCCACCTACCACATAGATGGACCACATCAAAAAATTTGCTAGACCAAAATGGATGGGAATCGCACAAGAACTTTAAGAGTTGAGGAGAGAGGAGACCTGTATCCTGCAGAGGTTAACACGGACTGCCTCTGTCTCAACGAAGAATGGCGTATTAGATTCAACCAGGAACTGTATGATCAGTACGAAGATCCTACCATCTTGAAATGAAAGTCGGAAGACTCATATATGGGCCGGACGCATATAGAGAATGAGTGAATAATACGTCCCAAGACGAAGTTTTAATGGTGCACCGGGGGGACGAAAAAGAATTAGATGGCCGAAGCTTCGATGGCTGGACGGAGTAGTGAAAGATGCAAACATCAGCATCCATAACTGGCGTAATGCATCACAAGACCGATAGTCACGGAGACGCGCTCTGTAGGAGGCTAAGACCCGACCTGGGTTGTAGAGCCACAGATAGATGGATAGTCTCTGTCCCAACTGTCTTTCCCCTTTTTAGGGATCTACCAATAAAAAAAACGATTGGCCAAATTGATTACAAAATTTTAACAAACATAGGTACCCGAGGTGCCTTCTAATGAAAGTTTCTCTGTCCAAAGATATATTATGATTCTTTGAAGAAAGATGTCTTTCTATAATGATGCACGGTGGATTAATATGAGAAAAGTATCTATCCAATGAAACGGTGTGGAGAAGTTCCATAACAATTAACTCCGATTAGGCATTCTTGTTTAACGTATCGAATTTCTTAATTTTCCCTTAGAATCTCCAAGTTGCTTGCAATGATCCATTAGCATCGGTAATTATTATTATTCTTATTATTACACACCTAGAGAATCACTCATTTTCATTTAAAATGGCGTTCACAGCCGATACCTTTCAATTTCACGGACAATTTTCAACGGATATATAATATCGGGACGAGGTCACATTTAGTTTACACCATTCTCTCGGGCTTTTATTACGTCGGACTAATCAATTTACAAACATTTCTAGTAACAGGAACGAATTCTATTCAGAAAAGAAATTTATCCAGCCATCCAAATTTTATTTACTCATATTGTTGTCGTGTCGCTTAGAATGGATAATTTTTGTAAATATTTTAAAAATGAAGTCACTATCATACCCGTTATAATAATATTATCATCAACAGGAGTTATTCCAATAAATATGAAAGAGAGTACCTACCTATACATTAAAAAGTCTGGTATTCCTGATTATATTTTCAGGAATAACACAATGCACCAAGTACAATAATGGAACAAGCAGTAACCGCGTGACACTGAATAGTGCGAAAAAAAAAATATTGGGACAGTATTTTTATTTGATTTATTTATTATTTTTTACGGCGATGTCCAATTTACTAATATCAATAAAATACTACAAATAATAACTCTCAATTTTTATTAATACCATTATACACTTCCTAAAAAGAATTTGCAGATCAATGCGTAAATTGTAAATTATTTAAATAAATATAACATTTCTAAATTACGGCTAAACGATTTTGGAATTATGCCAGTGGCTGACATACATTACATAATGAACGGTAATATTATTATTTTACGAGAATGCCAAAGTCTTTTTATCTCATTAACTAAAACGATGTATTTATTTAATTTTTTTTCAAACAATTTCATAATATTACTAGAATTTGGCATAGCCACGTCGTAATGCTTTTTTTATTTATTTGTTTATTTTTATTTATTTTTTAATTTATTTATATTATTATTTTTTTTTTTTTTTGCTTAACATATTTTACAATGATACAAACATGTGTGTTTCTGCTGCGCAACATTGAAACCCTGTTTAGGGTTACAAATTAAAGAAAAAAATACTCATAATATTTTACACATAAACATTTTTGCACCCCATAAGTACCAATACTCAACCATAAAACAGAAGGACTAACCCTCAGCATCTGATTTTCAATTATCTAATTGTTAATAATCAGCACTATTCATGTTTTTAAAATTTATAAGTATCATAAATTATTAATTCTTCACAATATGTTATACGATGTGTTATACGACGTGAGTAGAATGAAAGTAAATACACTAAGATGGTTCGGACATGTGGAGAGAATGAACGATGAGCGCCTGACAAAGAAAGTATACAAGGCTGATAAGAGTGGAATGAGAGGTCGTGGCCGCCCGAGAAAGAGTTGGCATGATCATATAAATGAGATTTTGAAAAATGGTAATATACGAAGTCAGAATAATAGGAGAGCATGTATGACGCGATGCATGGATGTTAATGAGGCAAAACATGTATGTCAAGATAGAGGTGTCTGGCGTTCGGTCCTCTTTGCCTACCCCATGTAGAGATACGGCGTGATGGTATGTACGTATGTATGTATGTTATACGATTCAAAATAAAGTTGAGAATGTCGTAAACGAATAAATTAATTCAGTAAGTAAATATTTTTTGATAAGTTTTTATTATTTATCTTTCAGAGTTAGGTATTCATGAATATAAACAATAATTCAGTACCGAACTGTCGCTTTTCGTGGCTCAATGGGTTAGTTAGACTTCTGAACGAATGGTCCCGGGTTCGAATCCCGGCGGAGATACAGTTAATAATTATGTTTTCATTCTGGATCTGTGAGACGATAAATATCATAAGTCTCCAGAATGTGGCAACTTGTTATTGGGTGCGTGAAAAATTTATATTATTTGACAAATTACCTTCCAGATTGTGCCTGAGAAGCAAAAATAAAATGAAACATGGAATGAAGAATTAAATATATATCCTGTTCTTCGTTTACCCTAAAAAGAAGTAATTTTCGAAAAAAGGCATTCCTTCCTAAGGTTGGTTCGTTACAAATTTAGTTATTTAATTCACATGTAGGATATTTTATCAAATCTTATACGGTAGTTGTTAAGTAGGTATGAAAGAACAATTTAAGAGATGACATAATACTTATCAACATTTTTTACTCCTCACTAACCCAAGGGGGAGTTATGATTTCGCAATTTTTAAAGGTATTTTTTATTGCAGATCATCAACTATTATCATGCTGACATTGTATTCTGAAAGTTTCATCAAAAGTATCTGTGTGTGTGTGTGTGCTATGTGCTGTGCGCTTTGTGCTATGTACGGCGTGTTTATTTTACTTTATCGATTATAAACTAAAGTACTCATTCGATTATTTTCAAATTTTGCATATATTTATATCTAATACTTACTTAATCTCCATTAGATTTTGGAGGATATCTGAATAGTTCTTCTCAATTTTTTTAACTGTCAAATATTTCAAAGTGACTCCAAGCTCAGGAAACTTAAAATTTGAAATGTTTATTTTCAAATTGGTAAAAAGGCACATCACTTTCATAAAATGGCATTGAAAAGTTATCAAGTTTTTATAATAAAACATTTAAATAAAAAAAAATTAACAAACTCATTTCATGAAAATGCTGAATACTTTCCATACAAAATTTGAATACTTCATAGAATGACTTGTTAGTGAGGAGTTTAGCGTTGGCCACAACCCACTCGTTTATACTAGGTATACCTAAAGTTCTAAAGAATTAATGGTATTCATCAATTTCATTGTTTCACGACACATCGATTTCTTCAACAATCTGAGTTATTAATTTCATTATATTTGCATTATTTACATTGTCAAATAAATTAAATGTCAATTTATCATTAAGAATTTGTATTTTTTTGTTTGATAACATCATAAGATGACATAAATTTATGCAATATATCTCTGTCATATGGAATTTCTTCCGTTAAGAATTAATCATCATCATCATTGGCGCTACAGTCCTATGTGGACCCTGGCCTCCTCCAGAATCCTTCTCCAGCCGTCCCTGTCCTCCGCTGCTCTCCTCCAGTTTGCTATTCCCATCGCTCTTATGTCGTCTTCTGTATCGTCCAGCCATCTTAGCTTGGGCCTGCCTCTACTTCTTCTGCCCTCTGGATTGGTATTAAGAACCTTTTTGGGGATACGATCATCATTCATCCGACCACACATCCGACTGACATGTCCCAACTACTGCAACTTTTATGACTTGTACAATGTTGGGTTCGTCATATAATGCCTGTAGTTCGTGATTATATCGCATCCTTCAGAGTCAATTATCACTCACTGGGCCAAAAATCTTTCTCAGGATTTTCCTTTCGAATATCAAGAGGCTGTTTTCGTCTCTTTTTGTTAAGACCCAGCATTCAGCTCCATATAAAATGACAATGGACGGTTTCCTCTTTTCAAATCTTTTTTCGCAAGATATTAAACTAATCAATCGCTAATTAAATAATTAATATTAATAATAATTATATATTATTATTATTTTTAATTGTTTATTTTTGATGTTTTTACAAGAAGTGGTTTGTCAAAATCTTATACACTTGTTTTTTTTTCCCTTTATTTAAAAAAATAAAATTCTTGCCCTGAAAAATGTAGTAGGTACATATAATTATACGGTAATATTGGTAGACCTTATTTTGCTCTTGTTATCATGATAGACTAGCAGAAATTGCCGAATGGCATGTTAAAAATCAATATTTTAACTCACATTGTGGATTTGTCGTGATATCGTGTATGGATGAATCTCGCGAAATTTTTTAAAAAGTTCTATATTCCGCATAATAATTAAATAAAATATCATAAAACAATTCAAATACACCTAATTATTGAATCAAATACAAACAAGTGGGTTGTGGCCAACACTATTCTCCTCACCTCACACAAGTCACTCCACAAAGTAAACAAATTTAGTTTGGAAAATTTTTAGCATTTTCATGAAATGAGTTTCATTCTATGAAAGCGATGTGATCGAAAATATGAAATTTTAGTTTCCTGAGCTTGGGGTCACATTGAAGTATTTGACAGTTAAAAAAATTGAAAAGCACTGATCACATATCCTTTAAATTCCAATGGGGTGTAAGCGAGTACTAGATATACAAATTTGGAAATAATCGAATGAGTACTTTATTATATAATCGATAAATTAGAATAAACACGCCTTACCTTTATAGCACATATTAGGTACACAGCACACAAAAACACACAGATAGATACATTGTGATGAAACTTTCAGAATGCAATCTCAGCATGATACTAGTTGATAATCTGCAATAAAAAAAAAACTAAAAATTTGCGAATAATAACTCCTCATTCCCATCTCTTAAAAATGATGCAAATAGTAAAAATAATGCAAATAGAATCTAGAATCGTTAAAAGCTAAAAATATTTCTATTTAGGTAAAGTCTGATTTTTTTTAAAGTGCCAATTCTATACATAAACAAAAAAATGCATAGTATTTACGCATGTAAATGTATTAGTAGACTCGTGGTTGCTGATTGGTTTACACCATTTGGTGTCCTTAACAACAAACATCAACAAACCCGACAGTACGTATCTATCTATCGAAGTGAGCGCACGTTTGATTTTTTATGGTGACCATGTGTTCTAAATTAAGAATTTATTTTTTTATTTCTAACTTATGTATTTTATTTTTTGTTTAATATCGATATATAATTATTATTATAAACATGTGTTATCACCGTCTTAGTATAGAATAAGTGTCCATTATTTATTTGTATTAGTTACATAGATATTTATGTATGTGTATTTGCCTCAATGAACTATTATGTAAATATTTTGTATAACATAATTTATTATTTTGTAAAATAATATGTAACTGTTTATTATTATAAGGATTAATTACTTCATAATGTATTCTTTTATTTTCCTAATAAAAAGTATCAAATAAATATTTTGTTTAAATATTACTTTCCCAGGAGATGCCCATTAACATTTGCAGAAAAAACCTAATAATATAGACTCATTAAAGCCGCATGGTACCGGGAGTAAGAATAGGTATGAAAAGATTTGAAGGTTTTGAAGATATATGCATGTGAAAGTTACAACCGTTTTATATCATGAAATGATAAAAAAAATCCCATAATATTTTTTTTCTTTTACACCATGGTCACCCTATGAGCTTTGGCACTCTTAAAAAAATCAGACTTTACAGTGGAATTATAATAACAGAGTTGTAAGGTAAGTAGGTATCTACATGGCTGTTGCATTTAAAACAGAAATAAAACTAATAATACGTAAAACATTACCAAATGATTTATCCAACAAACCAGTTCAGCTGGTTAATGTATTAAAATATTTCTTTGATATAGCGGCCATTATAATTATGTAAAATTTTCGTAATCGGTTTACTTTGCATTAGGAAGTTAAGTCACCCGAATGACTGTTCGGTACAGTTAATTATTACTTGGCACGAGTGGATATTATTGTTGGAACAGAATATTAAACAAAAATGCATGCTATTAAATATTATTTTAGGAATCAATAACGATTATTGTAATATAAAATATTATGAACGAGGAAAAGTCATATACCCAATATTCAGTTTACGTCAATATTACATATTATATCAAACACCTTCACCTTTAAATATGAGATGATTTTAATTCAAATTCTATTGTTTTTACACGTGATCTTACGTTATCAAACGTTGGTCATAATGACAATTTGTACGTAATTTAATAGAGTTGTTCAAATATTAGAACGGCCTAACCATTGCTGAAGACTCAAGCTATTATGTTCTTTGAGAGCAAATCGGATAGAGGTGGTGGTCACAGGTATTTGACATATTTAGTGTAGGTAGGTACATTAGAGACTGAATACTAATGATAATTCCGAAGGTTTTGTGGGTACTCTTAAATCCATGATATAGAGTGAGTTGATTAAAAAAATGGTTTGACCGTGATTAAGACTTGCACCACAATACATTTGTGTCAGAAAAAAAGAGATCTCTGGCAGGCATCTCACACTCAGTTCGTCTGGATCAGAGTAACAACTCCCTAAAAGAGTTGGACAGATTCAAACAAAGCGGCTTACTATGACCGATGCTTTGGTATGAGCTGTCCAATTAATTGGAATGCACTGCCGTCAGATGTCCTCAGTGCTCAAAGTAAGAGAAAAACAGCCCTAAAGGACTTAAAACAGCTTTATTTCTTAAAATAGTACATAGCCAATTACCAGCGCCCTTGGAATGATCTTGAATCTTTAAACGGCGTTATATTAAATTCCTTATTGTATCTCACCTGTCAGCGATTCACTGTATATTATATAGAACAGGGGTGGCCGACTTGATTAGATCCAAGATCTACTAATTATTGAGGAAGCCCTGTGCGATCTACCAATTACATACTTCTTGAAATTTTAAATTAAGCAGTATAGTTCAGTACACAATTAAGTAGTATTATTTTTATTTTATTAAGAGGGAAAACAGAAAACTGAAAATTATTCTTAGTAACTACTTATGTATATTAGTGTCAGCACTGTGTCTGAGCATCTTCCGCTGGATTAGCATAATCAGGTTTGTAGTTGGAAATTGCCAACCTTAAAGAATCCAGTGTATGAGCATCTGTCAAGCGAGAACGGTGTTTATTTTTTGTTTGTTTTCAATAGGAAAATGCTAACTTACATAAATATGTTGAACCAAAACACGAATGCAATTGTTCAACACATTTCTTCAAACATGGATATTTCTCGTTGGAAACCAATGCCCAGAAATCTAGATCCATAAAGTAACGTAACGTGATGCGTTCAGCAGTTGGTGATTACGTTGCGCAGTCTGTTGGACGTATTTATGTATGTTTATATTTTTTGCCTTGCCACGATCGACCACCACTGGTTGGCCACCCCTGATATAGAGGATATGATAATTCTCTGAATGTCTTGTTATATAACAGGCCTAAAACATTGAAAACAAAGTGCGGCGATACCTATTTATCGTCAAGTTGAGCGATTCAAATATCAATCTTTTTGTTACCTAATATGGTTGCTTTGTTATGTTGAAGAATTTCGTGGAGTGGTGTAAACAACTGCTCAAATGCGTTGATGTTCCGCACACGCGATAAAAAAATAGAGGGATCGTTATATAATATGTAACTAATAAGGTTATTATTTTGTTCCAGCTTTACCAACATCGCTATGAAAACTACGCAGCTCACCATGCATCGATTGAATATTCTGATGTTTATCCACGATTGACTGAAGACAAGAACAGACAGAAGAGGCTTAACTAAACACATCACAGCAAAACAAACAAGAATTATGCGTTGCTTGGTAAAGACTTTGCCGACTACTCATCATAAAAAGTGTTGTTAAGATTGTGTCAACATCTAAAGTTCATTTCATGGAAGTGCACCTATGCGCTCATCAGCGAACGGTAAGATAATTTAAAACATTTTTGTAATCATTTTAGAGTCATAATGTGACAAACGGTGATGAAAATTCTGACTAGTAAATGCATGAAATCTAGAAGTTCGAATTTTTACTACGATTCTTCAGTCAGATTATTCAGAAATTCACTTCTGCATATGATGTTGTTTCAGCTCAACTCTTGTTCAATATTAGTTAGATTTCTGATTCTGTGTCGGTAGAGACACAGTTTTTTCTCTGAATTTTCAGTTAATTGGTGTCGAGTAATATTTTCAAATGTTAATCGTGTTTAATCAACGCAACTAAGGAAAGAATCATTACAATTTTGACTACTCACCATATATTTTTTTAACTTTTGATATGCCCGACCAATTTCAACAATATTTCTTTTATTAATTACCGTGAATCTGAATCATACCATAAGATACAAACATTACGTTCCCGAAGATTAATGCTAGACACAAATTTCTTATACAAAATTGTTAACAACACAACCGATTCTTCATACTTACTTGGACAAATATCTTTTAATTGTCCCCAGCGTCACACTCGATCAAATGATTTGTTCTTTGTAAAATGCCCGCGAACCAATTTCATAAAAAATTCATTCATAAATCGTTCAACAACCAAATACAATAAATTAAATAATGCGCAAACCCTGGACATTTTTCATGATAACCTTGGTAAATTTAGGTCCCGGGTGGGGCTGTTGTTGGTGTGAACTATTGGGGCGAAATTGAAAATCTTCGAGATTATTCCTATCCCTCTATTTCCTCTCCCTTCCTGTTCTATAGAGGTTTGTAATAGGTTATGAATAAGTATTTTTTTTTTTTGTTTATATTATATATTTTGTATTGTAAAGATCACTCACATTATCTAGCCATTATTTTTATTTTGATTGTATAAAAGCATTAGGGAACTTTACTGGTTTTGTATATATATATATATATATATATATATATATATATATATATATATATATATATATATATATATATATATATATATATATATATATATATATATATATATATATATATATATATATATATATATATATATATATATATATATATATATATATATATATATATATATATATATATATATATATATATATATATATATATATATATATATATATATATATATATATATATATATATATATATATATATATATATATATATATATATATATATATATATATATATATATATATATATATATATATATATATATATATATATATATATATATATATATATATATATATATATATATATATATATATATATATATATATATATATATATATATATATATATATATATATATATATATATATATATATATATATATATATATATATATATATATATATATATATATATATATATATATATATATATATATATATATATATATATATATCTATATATATATATATATATATATATATATATATATATATATATATATATATATATATATATATATATATATATATATATATATATATATATATATATATATATATGAATTATCATTATTTTTCCGGATAATCCGCTGTGGCTTTTGGTTGTCTTGCCGACGTTTCGCCCGAATGACATCGGGCATTATCGAGGCTATTAACTCGAGCGCGTGCACGAAGATAATGTCATCATTATTCATATTCTACGATCCGCGAAAACATCAAAACCAACATATATATATATATATATATATATATATATATATATATATATATATATATATATATATATATATATATATATATATATATATATATATATATATATATATATATATATATATATATATATATATATATATATATATATATATATATATATATATATATATATATATATATATATATATATATATATATATATATATATATATATATATATATATATATATATATATATATATATATATATATTGTTTTTATTTACTCCCACAAGCTGTATAAAACTGTCTGTTCCTGGAATTAAAAAAAATAAAATAAATAAAATTTTATCATCAAAGTATACCATATATTAAACTAATAAATTGCAGTTGCTGCTTTACTTATGTAAATACTAGAACACACACAGTTCTACCGTATTTTATGAGCAGTTCAAATGAAACTATCTTCTTGCAATTACTCATTTGACAGGCGTGAAGATAAATTATTATTTCTTATGTAGGCATCGCGAATCTGCTGGCATTTCGCTACTACTTGCAATATTGTATAAACAAATGATTGATTGAATCATACTAATATTGCATGAACAGTTAACAAAACGAAGAGGTCACTGTAAATTTTGATTTGTACAATGATCACACCATTAACCCACGTACTGCAATGCTGTTGATCATGTACCAACTATTTCGGCAATCGATCCATACAGTTCTATGCTCGACTGGCATTTCAAATTGAAGATGTTCCTCCAATAACTGGTCTAGCAACTTCTTTCGGCAATTTATTTGCAAGTGTTATACAATAATTTGGTATACCACCTTGAATGAAAAAAAAAACTGAATCAGATATAGGATTATTAATGAAATAATTTTGTAGGTCCGATGAATTAATGTCTGAAGTTGTGTAATGGACTTTAAAATTAAATGTTACGAGTAAAACTCCATGTAAATTTATACGTCGTACCTTTTTGATGTTTGAAATTATCATATAATAGGGACAACCTCAAATATTCGAACAAAAAACAACGACTTTTCAGTTCAAGATATTGATCAATTTCTAGATTTCCTCTATGTCATGTAATCTGCATCTAAAAGATTTAATAAATACTGATCATGGATAAATCAAATAATGTCAATATTCTCATTTCGTAATTTAATTTGATGCATGATAATGTCTCGTATTTGTATATTCGTTTTCGGTGGTTTGAGTATAATTTTTAGGGCATCAAAAAGCAGTATCTTGTAAGTTTGATATATGAAGGATGCATAGAGAACGGTAAATGCCAGCAAATCAAAGGTGGTGCAAATCAAACGGTAAATGCCAGCAAAATATGGTCTTTGAAAAGAGTGAAAGAGAGAAAGTAGAACAGCGTATCAAATAAAAGATGAGAATGAATGACTCGATCTGGGAAGTATGTTCCAACGGAATGGACAGCCTGATAAGTATAACGAAAGAAGATTTGAAAGAAACAGAGTAATGAAAGATCGCAAAATATCAAAGGATGCCGAAAGGATAACGAAATAGTAGTGCCAACTTTGAAGTATGCAAGTGAAACCTGGACATGGCAGAAGGCGCACGAAAGGAGAACAAATGCAGTTGAAATGAGATCGCAAAGACGAATTTGTAATAGAGCGATGTATGACAGGGTACGAAACGAGGACATAAGGAAAGAATGTAAGATGAAGAATGATGTAACATGAAAGTTTACACATTGAGATGGTTTGAACTCTTGGAAAAAATGAACGAGGATCGCCCAACGAAGAAAATATATGTACAAGGTGGGAAGGAATAGAATAAGAGGTCAGGGTCGCCCAAGAAAAGGATGGCACTACCATGTAAACGATATTCTGAAAGGTGGAAATGTAAGAAGTGCGAACAACAGACGAACATGCATAACACGATGTATTAATGTTGACGAGGCGATGAATGTGTGTCAAGATAGAAAATGTGTATAAGTGTGTGAATTTTCAAGTAATTCAATCTCTCTAGGTTTCAAGCTAGGATTGATGCCAATTGTTAATTGAATAGTTTTGAAGATATTAATCTGTTATTGGGTTTGCTTATTCTTCTTTCCCTTAATTTTTTGCATACTCTTGAACAGATGCAAACTAGACAAATGGAATTACGATAAACGTCTAAAGTTAATACAATACATGAATATATAGGTACTGAACTATATTTTTTATATCCAACTAAAGGTCTTTGAGAATAAGTTCACTATCTGTATCTCAAGAAATGTCGTCCAATTTAGAAAAAAGACATTTATGCCATTGAGTTTCAAGGAAACCCTCTAATTGGATGGGAATTTTTCGTTGTTGTAAACTTAAACCCACAAAAGATAGGTACGTTTACAGTTTTACCAGAATTTACGTTTTTCTATACGAAAGTACAAATTGTTTTGTAAATAATGATCGGTATTTTATTCGAAAATAATAAAAAATGTGCGTTCACAAGAGCCGCTTCAGCAATGTGTTGTTTATAGAAACTTCCTCGGTAAATATCTTTTTGTTATTAAACTACAAATTTTATTCGTCGATTCGATTTCTCTTCGCACATTCTACAAATATATTTATTTTGTTACTTTATGTATAGTATTCCATCTAACGTGTATTTATCCTCATGCAAAAGATCCTAATAACTTACTCAACTGCGATGTTTTGAGTTTATTGGTTCAATTTATTGTCAGGAAAAATGTATTATACTTCCTTAGTCCACTCACTACAATGGCTCGATAATTGTAACTCACTTTACAAACTCTATATGTATCTTTATTTTGAAAGATACCAGAATATAAGCTGATTTAAATTTCTATATTCATAAAACCATATGTCGTAAAAGTTTATTTAACATATATTTAATAAAAGTTTATTAAACATAAATTTAATACCTACAACTGTATAAAATATATGTATTTGTTATATCCAAGATTATTTTTTAAATATTCGTTAGATTCCTGTGTTGTTTATGGTTTTAACACTGTATTTTAAGGATTTAATTAATTTATTATGTTTTGTGCCTATTTTTACACGATTCGACTTGCGTTATTTATTTTGCATCTTCTGGCTTCTAGTTCAGACATTCCAAATTGCACACATAATTTATAATCACTTTGCAAACTTATCATTAGCACTACATGATTTTAAAAGACAAACTAAGCCTATGTGTTGTCTTGAAGATCTGATTAGTTGTTGACCTTTTAGTGGTTCAAAATATCTGGATTCTCAAAGGTCATTTAACCATTATCAAACCGGTATACCCCGTGGAAACTAATTCCATAAATATTTCTTTAATACAAATTCCTTTGAATATCATTATATGGTCTTTAATTCGACTGATGTAATATATAGATCCGGATTCATCGTTCTAAAAATCGATGACATTACACAAGGTCAAAAATCCAATCAGGTCTTTAGACGAGAGACTTATTGTAAATTTTAGAAGTTTTGTCTACATGGTGACATTATTATTATATCCAATGGGTATGTATAGATATCACATTATTATTATGTCTAATGTCAAGTTTTAAAAGTGGATCCTTTCAAATTCCAAAAATCATTACTATAAATCAAGACTAAAGGCTAAAGACATGACAATATTGAAATAATAGTCCAGCTATTTGAGTCAACAATGTTTTGCTTTGTGTTTTAGAACCAGTACAAATTCCTCTAAAACGAAATTTATCCATGGTTACTGAAAATTTTGAAGATTTTATTACCAAAAATAAGAAGTTGTGTTCTTGGGTTCAAAATATAGAAACATTTGATAGAGTTCACAAAATGAAGAATACAAATTACAACTTGCCGTGTCCACAAAGATCATAAACGAGATAATATGTTAGAATTTATGTTTCTTTCTTTCAAAATATCATTCATTCGGTCATGTCATGTCATCTAATCATATATTCATCAAGGGTGACTCCTACAAATCGCTCAATGCTTTACAATGTACACCTTTGTATGAGAAAACCCGAATAAATTACTTCTACTGTAAGGTACTTATAAAAATATAAAATGTATATTTATAAATATTGGCCATCTTTTAAATTAAATTCCTAGTTTGATGGCCATAGCATAGTAGAGTTGTAGCCAAATATTTTTAACTTTTTGCCGAAAAGGGGAGGGATTTACATGTAAACCAACGAAGCGAAAATACACAAATTTGCGCTCTGCGCAACCGGAAGCTCGTTCAAAATGTTTGGCGAAAAGTATACTATGGCTGGGTTGTTTCAACAAAGTAACGGTAATGGTATGGTTAAAGTACTTTTATTTCATGAAATTGTTCAAAAATGCGTTGTTTGAAGGCATTACATTTCAATGAAATAACTAAAACTTCTGAATAATTTTATGAAATCAAACTATTTTAATTATATTTTTACTTTTATCTTTGTTCGAGAAACATAGCCTAAGTATTAATTAATGTACTTAAATATAAATAAAATAAAATTAAATTAAAATAAATACAACACAAATATTTTGATAACCGATAATTTAGAAGTAGGTTTTTTTTATTTATCTTTGAATTTATTAACTTTATATTAATATTATATTATAAAATAGCCTGATTCCCATTTTTAGAGATAGATACATAAGATAGCCGAACGCCAAAGTGAACGCCATTCATTCAATTTGACATACACACTCCACAGTAGTGTGTATGTCAAAATTTTGCGGAACCATGTATTGCGGTATAAGTATTTGTGATGTAAAATATTATAAACAAGTCATGTTTAATATACTACCGTATGATCGTGTTCATTAACCATTGATCATTATTTGACTGCAAAATGTTAAAATGTTCAAAAGAATAGTTGTAGGTACTGCAACTGCACATCTACATAATACACACTACATGTCCAAAACGAATCAGGTGTACCCGCTTTATTCATGTAAAATCCAATTCATGTCTGCAATAATTTCGCCATTTGAATAAAATTTTAATTATAGTAGCCAAGATTCATTGCGAATTGGAAATAAATGTTATTTGTAAAATATTTTTAAATACACTGGTTCATTTTTATCCTGGCCAACTTTTTTTACAAATACACCGAGATTTAATGCAGGATTTAGGATAACTATTGACCATACTGATATTTTTATTGTACCTATCTGAATCTGTATTCGAATGGGATATTTTACAAAAGAAATCAGATCCAGCCTCTTATAACCTGGGTATAACTGAAGTGCACAGTTGAAGAAATGATATTATATGGATGATTTTTAAAATGCCATTTTTGTGAATTCAGAATTATACTTTATACTTCATAATATGTTTAAGCACGTCTATTTTTTCTTTGTAACTTCTCTATGGGAAATAATGTGATAACATATATTTTATTTTATTTTATTTATTTAGAGGACAACATATAGCATATAATAAATTATATAAAATAAAGATGATTTGATTAATAATAAAGCCAATTACAGGTTGTGGCTGAAGTTATTGTAGTAGGTATATTAAGACACATTAGGAATGGTTACATATTATGGTGAAATATTGTGTGAATGATGTGTGAAATTGCATATATAAATGTGTCAGTATTAAATTTGATTATGAGGATGAAATTTCAAGTTTGATATATTTTTTAAATGTGGGGGCGCTAAGTAAGAATATGTCGATCTCTTGGAAATGCCTATTGTATGTATTACAGATTCTGTACATTGTTGCATGTTGAGCATAGTTGGTGTGTTGAGTGGTGAGGCGGAAAAGAGGAGTGTGTCTAGTTCTACGGGTGTAGGTAGGTAGGGATGTTGAAAGATATATAATTTAAGAGAGCAGGAGAATCAATTTTATCATCAATAATATCGTGGAGAAGCATCATATCAGATACAGTACGTCTGTTTTCGAGTGAATCAATGCAATGGTAATTCCTTGCCTCATGATACGACGGGAAATCAAGAAATGCTTTACGGTTAAGGTGTTTAATAAATATATTTTGTATCCTTTCGATACGGTTTATGTGTATTGCATAATGCGGAGACCAGACAGGAGATACGTATTCCAGTATAGGGCGAACCAGGGAAAAATAAAGAAATTTGAGTGTTCTCAAGTTTGTGAATGGTTTGCTGGTTCCAAATGAAAATCCAAGCATTCTGTATATATACATATACATTTTTGTTTTATACATATACATCTACTTTATGTATAAAACGAAAATGTATATGTGTGATGCATAATTTTTTTTTAATAAATAAATTTGATACATTATTTATCGTATGCATGTCAAGGAGCAATATTGATAAGCACATTAACATCACGTCGGGGTCACCAATTTCGAGGTTTAATGTTTAATCTATTTTATTTTATCAGAAGGGATTATATTACAAATGTGCGTGTTCAAAAGGATTTTATTTAATTTAAAACATCTATGTCAGTTCATTAAATATTTGATTATATATTATTTATAGTGATAAAGGGTTTCAATAAAAAGAACTACTTACATGATCAACACTGGTTTATTCGAAATAAATAAAATTACAATAAAAATAATAAGTTAATTCATTTGTGATTTCGTGGGTCGGAACTAATAATTAAGATTCAACGCGACTCTCTTCTATTAAACGATCAACGCATGAATGATAACAATAATTATTTTTTCGGTTGACGACGATGGGCTAAGGTTCGTCGATCTTCGTTAATTGCCGTGAATCCTAGAGAATCATCGAGGATATATACATTGCAGCTCGCTGACAAGAGTGCCGCTACAATAATAACAAAAATGCATGTAATTTTTTTTAATGTTTCACGAGTTATGTAGGATTTACTCTAGCCAATATCAGTCAATCATAGACCAATCACATACATTTTTGATGCATAAACTACGGACCCAGATGAAGACATTATTATTATTATCATACTAGTAAAAAATAAATAAAAGCAACCTAATTATGTAAAGACAACACATATCTAATCAATATTCATTGAATGCAACGTTAACTCGACTGCAAGTTATGGCAAGTCTTGCGGTACATTTCCGATTCTAATGTGGTAAGAAAAATATACTTAATCCTCATTAATGTACACAATTACATTACGACAACATTCAACAAAAAGTTATCACCAAATGTACTGATACATCCGTACTACTATTAAAACCGTCAACTAATTCCGACGGAGTGCCCACGTTTTGTCAGCGCCAGTTTGATATTGTTCAGTTAATTATGTCGTAATTTTGCCTAATTATTACGTTCGTTGTTGAAATTAACGGATTGCGTCCACACGCAAAAGGATTATATAAAAAGCCATTACCTATTAAAAAGTCCAACGATTCGAACTGACATAATAATTGTCTGATATTGTTCTTGGTATGAAAATTATTAACATAGCTCACAGAATAAACGTAATACGTACGTGCTCGTGCAGTTGGTCTTGGGTCTTTTGGTGCCAATCTTCCCTTTCCCCTACTCTCTGTAGGTCGGCCATGACGTTGTTCACATATCGCTGCCTGGGTCTTCCCAATGGTTTTCAACCAATAATTGGTCTCGCGTTTAAGATATTTTTGATGGTGCGATATTCCCCAGCTCTATTATATACGTGTCCAAACCAAGCCAATCGACCCGCACGAATATTATTAGTCAGGAAGGGCTGCCTTGTGGGCTCCCGGATCTCAGCATTGCTCCATTGTCTCCAAGTACCATCTGATACGCCTGGTCTCGGCCTCAAAATGCTTCTCAGGACACTATTCTCAAATGTAAATGATCTTCGCTGTTCACTTAGCATCATTGTCCAGGGTTTCAGAATAGTGTTATACAGGCGCAGTTTTATTATTTTGGACAACGTCTTTGTAGTCATCATTTTCTTCATGGAGGCAATAGACCCTTTTAGATTCGGTTTCCGATTTCTGCCTGCATATCGTTCCACTCACTCAACACTGTGCCCAAATAAGTGAATCGATCCACTCGCTCTATCTCGTCCTGACCTACCATCATATTGCCATAGCTTGGGTTAATCAATAATAGATTTGTTTTACGTTTACATAACGGACAATTACTAAGAAACTTACAATTGTTTATTATTTTAATATGTTTATAATAGAGGTTGATAAAATTTGAACAATACGAATGAAATACCGAGAGATGCAATACTCCCGGACACAGCCCAGGGTACAAATTAATTATAAATAATAATTATGTTTAAATAATATATTTAATGATTATCTAAATATATGTAGAATAGATACCACAGTACGATAAGAGAGTGCTTGTCGTCAGGTCATTGCTTCCGTATAATTACTAACAGTTTAATTACCTAATTTAGACACTCGTGCAAATCGACTGTATGAAAATTATTATATATGGTTACATAAAATACGTATGCAAGCAAATGTTGGAAATATATTGTAGGTCGCACACGATGAATATATTTTTTTAACAGATTTTTAATTATCTCAATAGAGACGAAGTTGGAATATTTACTGTAGGAGAACCGGGAAATCAAGGCACCTACAGGGCTTACGACCTGTCATCGGCTGGTTTACGTGATCACTTTATGCGCTTGCGCAACGTTCACCAATTATGCCTTTTTAATGAGATCCCTATCAATTCAATTTTAAAAGTTCTATATATTGTAATATTGAAATTCTTTTCGCTTGAAAATAAGGAATTTTTACTACAGCCATCTATGTGTGAAATTATGAACAACATTCTTATTATTTTTATTTATTTTTGTTGTAACGCCATCTATTGAGAGAATTGGTTTTTTGGCTCATTAAAAGCCGTGAAAAAAGTAGACCCTGCAAACAATTCCTTCGTACACGCATCTTGGATTTTAACTGTATCTTCCTTCAAAAGAATTTCATTCTCTTGAATGAATCGTCAGTTGGATAAATAGATCGTATATTTTCCTGTTGGTAATTTATTGTTGAATAATTTGCGGTTAGTACTTTTAGCGATTGTTTATCATTTTGCAATATATATACTATTTAGTGAATATGTGTGTACTGTACTTGTTATCTTGTGTTAATGGCGTACCTACTACTACTTGTCATTTTTACAAGCCGCCAAATATTGAAATAACGTGCAAGATGGTAGCAAGTTTGCAAGAATGCAGACAACTTTAGTGTTTACTAAATCATTAGCCAACTTGTTCTTTGTTTACGCAGACGTCTGATATTTATTTATTTATTTATTTATTTATTTATTTATCCCAAAGACTCACCAACAGGCAAAGAGTACATGTATATTACAATGATATGAACGCTGTCATCATTTCTCCACAAATTGCCCAATTAGTGGTGAATACAATTTTAGCATAAAAAAAAAACAATTTTATAACTTAAAAACTAACATAGATAATTAACAAAATGTAAGAAAAATAAAATATTTAAAAACTTAAAAGCTAACATAAAATACAAAAAATACAAAAATCGTAAGTACCACGGGGAAAGGAAGAGGAAAGGATTTGGTGTATTAAGGATAGTGCAGGTTAGCAATCAGTAAGTATTTGATTAATGGATCTCCTAAACGCATTCAGGGAAGAGGCAAAGACATCCACACTCCCAAACTTACTATTAAAATTGTGAGTGACTCTGTATAAGGGACTTCTAACTCCAGCATTACTGGTCGGAGTGTTCATATAGAACTGTCTGTAATTGCGAATTCGAGTCAACGATGGTATACAGAAGTTTACCCTAGCCAACAGAGCAGGTGCATCAAAATCAGAGTTACAGATCTTGCGCAGCGTCAATGCGTCGAGTAGCTCGCGCCTATGTGTCAGACTTGGCAAATTCATTACGCTGATGTTACGGAATCTACGCTGACCGATACGGAAAAATTTTCTTTGCAGCTTCTCAATCTCGTCAATGTACTTACTATATAGGGGGTTCCAAACAGCAGAGCAATATTCTAATTTAGAGCGAATTAAGCATTTGTATAGCAGCAATATGGAATTTACATTACTGAATTCTTTCGTTGATCTAAGAATAAAGCCCAAAATCCTGTTGCAACTTATCAGAACCTCCCGTATATGTTCGTCAAAGTGCAATTTTGAATCAAAAATAACCCCTAGATCCCTAATACTATGCAACGGTTCCAAAGCCACTCCGTCAATCTTATATATGTGATTCATTACATTTTTATTTTTTGTAAATGTAATGGAATTACATTTCTTTAGATTAAGTTGAAGCTTATTAGCATCGCAATATTTACTGAGTCTGTTCAAATCATATTAATGAATATATAAATACACAAATAGTTTCAACTGTACAAACCAACATGTAGTGAACCTTCCGTAATAAGAAAAGTGAATCGAAGGCTATACACCAATTTATTTGCAAACATTCATGCATCGTCTCATACATGCTCGTCGATTGTTCAAGCTTCTTACATTTCTATAGTGACCACTACTATTCACTTCATCTCCTATTCCTTTGTATTTACAATATTTTTTAGTCAGTCGTTCCTCGTTTTTCATAATATGCTTCTTTATTTTGCATGATCTCATTTTGTCAATATTTTTAATCATCCTCAGCGCACAACCCTTGATGGGTTTTAGCTGCCTCCAAGAATCTGCTGTCAATATTTTTAATCTATTATAAATTATCTTGATAGCTATATATATAGCTATTCCTTTGTTGCACATTTTAACTACTTAAATCGAATATTTTTTAATTTCATATACGTAGGTACATGTCGTACATGTCGATGACAGGTTGTAAGCCTTGTAGGTGCCTTGATTTCCTAGTTCTTCTATAAAATTTCAACTTCGTCTCTATTGAGATGTTGAAAAGTTTGTCAAAAATAATATATTCAAATTACTTGTATTTATATTGAATTGTAGTGATTGTTCGGCCCTTTACATAAGTATATTTCAGGCATTTTAGATTGCAATGTATGGAAAAATTGGTAAAAAAACATGAAGTTCTGTTTTCGATCGGAATATGTTCGTTCTTTCTTGATATAATATTATAGTAATTAAATAAACATATCCAATTACATTAGGATTTGACATTTCTGGTTTTTGTTTTCTGTATACTCATTTTTTTATACGATAAGTACCTATAATATTTTACACACAAAAAGTTGTGTTCAGATCTATGCTACACAAAAAGTTGTGTTCAGATCTATGCTAACCAATATTTTATTAATTCCACACATACATAACACAATATGATTATCATAAGTTTCGAAAGATTTTAATTTTAAATGTATGCACACATAACATTAATTACATAAAAATGAAAGTGTTTTTCTACAGTTGTTAATATTACGAAGGTACTTTTCATTTCATTGTAATTTTACTAAGCCCTTCATTAAAAAGCGAAATTATCCGATGGATGTGTAATTGATAATCATCATTTAATGAAAATATTTCAATGTAGTTTGTCTTTGATTTTGAGGAAACTGCCAAACGACTAGACAAAAATAAACAAAAAAATGTTTTTTCGATATATTATTTTCGGACCACCAAGAAACTTTTTACAGATTTTTTTACATTAATTTACAAAATTGTTTCATTTTTTGCAAATGTCAATTTAAAAAAAAACAGTGAAATTTTAAATTATCACCTACTTGTTGCATTTAATAATTTACCCTTGTTGCATTATGTTGAAAATAAAAACCAAAGAATATTAGTGCAGATCAATTGAAATGTTAGGTTAGGCGACATCACAGCGACATGACATAAATAAAACATAAATAAACATGGCCGAACATTGCGCAGTACGTTTGCGTAGTCTGCACCATAGACGATTTAGCTCTAATTATTGTCAACGGTGCACTAATTTTATAGATTTTAGTTTAAGGAAAAACGTCAGTTATAGAATACGAAGTTTAGTTCAAATGACCTCCATTCTAAAATTTTAGAACGCTCCTATTTTAGTTCAATAAGTTTCTGACTTGAAAGTATTGTGTGATTTGACATGGTGGTATGAAACGAATAAACGAATTTCTCAGTATGACAGCGAGAAAAAAAAATATGAAAATCCTGAACTCCGTCACAAAAATCAAGAATATGTAACTGAAAGAATTTCTCTCGGCGTGGGACCACAGAGAACAGAATAAAGTAGGGACCTTGGAAGCCATTGAGACAAACTTAATGAAATTTAGATTAACATTCACACAAATTACTTATAATAATACATTTTACAAGAAAAATACCATAAAATTATATTGATAGCCAATTAGAGACTAATGGGTCGTATTACGGGAGTTATTTAAGAATAATGTAAGAAATAGTTGAGGTTTAGTAAGCAGTATTCTCGCAGTACGGGACCTTACATTTTTCTAAAATAATTCTTGTAATACAAACCTATGTAGGTACCTACCTGTTAACTGTGACGTACATAGTTAGTTCCGTAACAGTATGGTACATGTTAAGAATGACGACTGGCCATATCATTCAATTTCATTATATCTACGCGTCAAAAAAAACTGTTTTTCAAAGGTTTTTTTAGTATTTCTTTATGTACTAGAACTTATAAAGAAAATTCCAGCATTCTAAAATAATTCATTTAAAAAGTACAAAATTTATACTTAGAACTTACCAATAATTTTCTTGTATCATCAAACAGCGCTTTAAATATTATTATTAAGTTGGTACAATCAAACTATATTAATATTTCAAAGAATTTTTACATTTTTTAAATTAACTTCACATGTCCGTCTATAAGGAATTACGCAATCGATTTTTGACTAACCTCCTAACCAGTTAGAGCTCTAACTTTTGTATTACATACAAACTTAGTGTAGGTACCTAAATGTTTTAGAGACTTATAAGTTGGCTAAATGGTAAATTTTGAAAATATTTTCCTTGAAATTGATATTATAGCTTGATTCATTTTATATTTTCATAAAATTGAATAATTTTATTTTTCATACAAAAGTAAACAACAATGCTATACGTAGGTATTTCATTAAACCAGGAGTATTGTTTTTTAATTTCTTTTAGGTGAAGAATCCTTTGAAAAAACGTGGTATTTTTTATTATTCCTATTGTAATAGGAAGATAGTTTCGCATTTGTAATTTGTAAGTAATTATTTAACTGGGGGGCAAGTCTGGTTCGATCGGCGAAATCAAAACCCTAGTGATTACCCATATCATGGATGTAATTATCTAATGGAGTTATATGACATCTAAAGATATTGCAGAACTCCATATAATAATTATATCCATGATATAATTATTTAACTCTTATGAAAAAAATGCCGACTTAGACATATTTTTTGATTCACATACAACATTCAAAAATAAACTTATATCTAACATCGTGACATTATAACAATTATTTACAGATTAATTTTATTTTTCCCAACCACCCTCAGCAATATATTTTCTTTTTCTTCTCAACTCATGAATCTGTCAATATATGTTCGTCTACACAAACATGCACACCCTCTCTCACACACACACATACACACCCACACACTCACACTCTTTCTAGATATCTCTTTCACACACAAATGTATTACTCTTCTCTCATGCGCGCACCCACACTAATTCACACTTTTTTGTTGTATTATTTTGATATTAGGTATAGTACGTAAGAGGTACATGTTATTTTTGTATTTTTATTTATTTAATTTTAATAATTGTATGCATGTACTGTGTGCTGTCCTTTGTAAAATAATATAAAAATAAAAATATGGGTAATCGTGAGGGTTTTGATTTCGCCGATTGAACCAGACTTGCCCCCCTGAAACAAATAATCACAAATTTGAAAATACAAAAATAATATATATATATATATATATATATATATATATATATATATATATATATATATATATATATATATATATATATATATATATATATATATATATATATATATATATATATATATATATATATATATATATATATATATATATATATATATATATATATATATATATATATATATATATATATATATATATATATATATATATATATATATATATATATATATATATATATATATATATATATATATATATATATATATATATATATATATATATATATATATATATATATATATATATATATATATATATATATATATATATATATATATATATATATATATATATATATATATATATATATATATATATATATATATATATATATATATATATATATATATATATATATATATATATATATATATATATATATATATATATATATATATATATATATATATATATATATATATATATATATATATATATATATATATATATATATATATATATATATATATATATATATATATATATATATATATATATATATATATATATATATATATATAATTGGTATTTAATTTCAATTAATTAATAACAAATTTGTTATATTATTATAATTCAATCATGTATTTAGGTATAAAAATAATAAACCACACCCCGTAAAATTAATTTCACCTCATCTCAAAATATCGAACAAGTAAATATGTAGGGATTTTCTCAACGATTTTCCAAAGAATATTATAAAATACAACGTGTTCTTGCCTCAAAAAATTAAAATAAGTATTCATCATAAGATTACCTTTTCGCGAGAGTGTCTGGCTTGGGATTTACATTCAAAACCATTAAAATCTGACTTTGATCTATTACTTCAATTATTATTCCCTATCCAGGAGATTACTTTACAGCCTCCCAAGGTTATGAAGGTGGCTGAGACCGATTACTTAAACCCCCACACGTGTAACCAAAGATTTACCAGAATTTTTCAAATATACATGAAAGTATTGTTTGATTTCTGTAGATTTAAACACAACACAAATCATCTTTACTTTTGATTCTATCGAAATTAAAATAAAAAAAATCTGCACAAAATTAAATGTTTTTAAATTGTCAATAATGAAGGTATTTAAAACGTAGAACTTTATTATACTAGATAATTTTATATGAAACGAAATTGATGGAGGAGGGCGAAGCTAGTCACTTTATACCAGTTTCAAAGCAATCGTATCTCCCTCAGAACGGATATTCTTCTGTACTTTATTCAACAGTATATGATTTTAACATAAATAAATGTAAGATTACACTAACAATAGATGGTAAACAAAGTGAATCATTTTATTATTTTACTATATTAATTAGCATTTTCTTGCACCCTGCGCAAGTGACGAGTTCATTGTCATATGGCAAATTCATCCAACTAACTAGTGTTTCCAGCCCAGAGAAGCAATTTTTGCGGGAGAAATGAATTTAAGTTAACCGTTTTGGCTATATATTATTTTGAGTCACTATGCGACATGTTTCGGCAGTACTGTCCTGCCATCGACCGGCTAGTTGAGGCAGGACAGCACTGCCGAAACATGTCGCATAGTGACTCAAAATATAGTGGTTTAGGGCAAAATTCACATGCCAAAACGGTTAATATGAACAACCACAAAATATCCGCTGAGTATTTAAACTATATTGAATTAAAGTTCATTTCTTCTCTGATGGGGACCGAACCCAGGACGCCCGCACAGAAGCCAAACGACTTACCAACAGTGGCAATAGTTATTTCGAATAATAGGTACGCAAAGTTTTAATTTTCGTTTCTTATAATTTTATTCTTAGAAATATTAATTTTATATTTTGAACACCACTGATAACAATACAACAATGATACCAGTCCTAATGATATAATTGACACAATAATTTATTATGTAAGTAGGCAGGTATTGTAAAATATAAGTCACAGAACGGAAGCGTGACTCTCTCTCAATAATGGCAGACGATAGAATAAAGACAGTACACACCGTCCTAACTATGTAATAACTGGATTGAATCACTCTACGATCTAGACCAATTCACCTGCAAGACTCGTGTTTCTTTTCTTAAAGATACAGCATCATAAGTAACACCGGTAACTCAATTCTTAATATCTTTATACTTTGATGCTATTGCTTTGTGGCACATTTTAACTAATATAATTAAATAAAATCTCTTAGTTTTTAGTCACGTTGAGTATATTTATATGTCAACTAGTTTCGGAGACGTAACCGCTCCTTCGTCCGGACAAACTTATACTGTATAAGTTTGTCCGGACGAAGGAGCGGTTACGTCTCCGAAACTAGTTGACATATAAATATACTCAACGTGGTTAAAAACTAAGAGATTTTATTTAATTATATCAATTCTTAATTTTTATTTTGAGTCACATGAAATAAAAAAAAGCAATTAATTCAAAAATAAATATATTAAATAATCAAGTAAATTTAACTTACAGCCCGCTTTTAAATATGTTTCACCTTTCCATCAATCTTACCAATCAAAGTCATTCTATACAAGACCCGCCCCTAATGACCTCCCAATATCCAAATATATCCCTACATAGCATTCTTTTAAGCACACAGTCACATTTTTATTTTATTTTATTTTATTTTATTTTATTTTATTTTATTTTATTTTATTTTATTTTATTTTATTTTATTTTATTTTATTTTATTTTATTTTATTTTATTTTATTTTATTTTATTTTATTTTATTTTATTTTATTTTATTTTATTTTTTTTCATTTCATTTCATTTCATTTCATTTCATTTCATTTCATTTCATTTCATTTCATTTTATTTCATTTTATTTTATATTATTTTGTTTTATTTTATCTTATTTTATTTTATTTTATTTTATTTTATTTTATTTTATTTTATTTTATTTTATTTTATTTTATTTTATTTTATTTTATTTTATTTTATTTTATTTTATTTTATTTTATTTTATTTTATTTTATTTTATTTTATTTTATTTTATTTTATTTTATTTTATTTTATTTTATTTTATTTTATTTTATTTTATTTTATTTTATTTTATTTTATTTTATTTTATTTTATTTTATTTTATTTTATTTTATTTTATTTTATTTTATTTTATTTTATTTTTTTTCATTTCATTTCATTTCATTTTATTTCATTTTATTTTATATTATTTTGTTTTATTTTATCTTATTTTATTTTATTTTATTTTATTTTATTTTATTTTATTTTATTTTATTTTATTTTATTTTATTTTATTTTATTTTATTTTATTTTATTTTATTTTATTTTATTTTATTTTATTTTATTTTATTTTATTTTATTTTATTTTATAAATTTTTTTTTTATTTTTTTTTATTTTTTTTTTTTTATTTTATTTTATTTTATTTTATTTTATTTTATTTTATTTTATTTTATTTTATTTTATTTTATTTTATTTTATTTTATTTTATTTTATTTTATTTTATTTTATTTTATTTTATTTTATTTTATTTTATTTTATTTTATTTTATTTTATTTTATTTTATTTTATTTTATTTTATTTTATTTTATTTTATCTTATTTTATTTTATTATATTTTATTTTATCTTATTTTATTTTATTATATTTTATTTTATTTTATTTTATTTAAAGGACAACATACAGCATATAATAAATTATTTAACATAAAGATGATTTGATTAATAATAAAGCCAATTACAGGTTGTCGCTGAAGTTATTGTAGTATATTAAGATACATTAGGAATGGTTACATATACTGCGTTTAGTTCTGCCTGAGGAGGTAACGGTCAGTTCCGAAACCAGTCGCAAATTCAATCGAAACGTGGTGTAAACAATGTTAAAAATATAGTTAATATTTGTTAAAATTTAATACAAAGATAAAAATACGATATTTGATAAAATTAATTGAATTAATTTTTAGCGATTGTTGTTCTATGACGTCACTCATTCATTCATTATTACCAACACGCCATATCCCAAAATGAGGGGGCACCAGTGACAGGTATGCGGGTGTGCATAAACTTGTTAAAGGATGCACGACACATGGGTGTATCCCCACTTACATGACTCGTCTCACCTAAAAAGGCACTACATTCGTGAACCTCATTGCTGAACTAATAGGTATGTGAGATACTATTTTGTCTCTTTTATAAAAAAAAACAAAAATCTTTATATGTAAATCTGTATACGCTTGTACGATAAACAATGGTGTGCGTTTTTGTGGCTCAGTTGATTAGAAAAATAACACGTGTGCCGAATATCCCGAGTTCGATTACCGGTGGAGACACAGCCTTTAACTGTTTTCAGTCTGGAACTGTGAGACGATAAACATCATAAGTCTACAGAATGTGGCAACTTGTTATTCAGTGCTTGTTTAATAATTAATATTTGACATAGTATCTGCTAGTTGTCTGAAAAGCAATATAAAATGGCTGATATGTCTGTTAGACCTAATAAAGTAAATGAATTTGAAACCTCGCGATATATTTTAGTTAAATACTGTATACCTATATATGTTGTTCATGCAGATGGGGGGTGGCAGAGCAATTAGCGCGCTTGGTTAGTTATCGAGTTCGAATCTTGCTACGACCGATTTCGTTCACCTATAGCACAAGCATATGCTTTATTTAGGAAATGTATGAAGATTTATATGTACTGGTTACAAGGACATAAACATTCTTTTAAAAAAAAATAAAAAATTAACATCTCAATAGCAAATTAGTAAAAAAAATGATAAGGTAAAATAAAGCTTAATTATAAATTTCTCTGTAATTTAACGACACGACTGGTATCAGTAATCTGGGGGGCAAGTCTGGTCCAACTGGCGAAATCAAAACCCTCACCATTACCCATATCATGGATATAATTATTATATGGAGTTCTATAATATCTATAGATTCCATAGAACTCCATATAATAATTATATCCATGATATGGGTAATCGTAAGGGTTTTGATTTCCCCGGTTGGACCAGACTTGCCCCCCTGATGACCATCATCTGAGTGTAAACTAGATTATAATATAATATTATATGAATCACAGATTCTCAGAGACATCGAGCCTTTAATTGGGGCAGTTCATGGGTTCAGACACATAAACAGATTAATTAGGTAAAAACAGTATGAAAGAATATTTAAATATTTCCTTAAACATAATTAATTAATATTTTTCCTGTCGCAAAATATATTGTTTTATAAATATTATAGTTAGTATTAATAAAAGATAATGCTATTTAAATTTCATTAAAAAAACAATATTTTTGGCAATCCACCCTCTAATTTTAATTCACAACATTGTATAATTATTAAAAGTAAGCTTCCACAGGTTGTTACATTTAACCAATACATAATATCTCGTAACATTTGTAACAAAAAAATTACAATTCGTTTGCGAGACCAGTTAAAAATATTCGATACATCAACAAGCCAAAAACAGTTATCATAGATCGGAATTAAAAAAAACAATTTATTGATCTCGGAGCCGAATCGTAATTGGTTTAAAGTGTAATTTATTAATATACAAAATATAGACTAACGAAAATGAATGGCTTTAACGACTTGCAACTTCCGTTCTCAATTTATATATGTATATAATACCTAATAATATTATCTGGAACAAAGATGCAAATCTACTATTACACAATAGTATCGACAGTAATTTATTTATAACTTTGAATATGAATAAATTTACCGCCATTTTGAAGAGACAATCTCGTTTTAATGTTTATTCTTTAAATATATATTACTGGCTAATTATTATACTTATGTACGTACAAGTTTGCACTCTCCAGCTTGGTTGAATCAACGCAACATAAAACAAAGCTAGTGGCGAGTTATTTTTTTAACAAATGGTTATTATTTATTTAAATTATATTCTATAAACACATAATTTTCACCCCCTTCATATAAAACATAAATTAACTCACACCCGTTCAGTATTTAAACTTTCAAAACACCCAGTCAAGTAACGACATATGAAGGAGCAAAGATTCGTAGACTCGGTACTCTGATGTTCAGTAATGACCAAATAAACACATGATTGTCCAATTCTGATTCATTTCATCGTACGAAAACGTCTAAATCAACGAGCGACCGTGTACAAAAGGATTTAATCCGCTCGGTGTGACGTATTGAGTCCCGTATAAATGCAGTCAACTTTTTGATATTTCTCATATAGATACTAAAATTCAGACGGATAAATTTAGACGAATCAGAATAGGACATAATATAACAAATTCCTACTAAGAACAAATGTTAGTCCAATGAAATAGTAACTTCATAGTGCATTAGGCGGTTGTAATATATTATCATGTTTTCAGTCACTAGATTTAGCGTTATATACCATATTAATAAATTTCTAGTTTCCCCCACTACACTACTTCCCGCTACTATGCGGTTTTTTATGATAAATCATTCACGCATACTTTATTATTTTTTATTCTATTGATATACAATAATCTTTTTTTTATTATATCATATAAATAAGAGACTTCTTGGCGCTAAGCTAATATGTATTATATATTTTTTTTAACATAACCAACTCTATCTTACAAAGCACTCATTGCAGGATGAATCAGTTATCAGTAATTGATTGCAACTTCTTCCATTAGTGTCTTGTTTCATATTCATATACTTTTTGTATTTCAACACAACATAAATGAAAATACTTTGATTGACAGTCAATGCACACAGTTTTTAGTACAGGTGTTGGGAATTACATCATTGTTCAAAACCCACAAAAAATATCAAAAACCAAAGAAAGATATTATTTGAAAAATATATTTTAACTATCGTTTGAAAGTCTTTTTATATCATGCGTCGTCTAATGATTATATTTTTTCATGTTCAAGATAGTGATGGATAATCCGTGGTGAAATGATGGTTACTTGAATAAATGGATGAGTAAACGAGTGAGTTGTGGTCAACGCTATACGCCTCACTACAAGTCACTCCACAAAGTATTCATGTTTTGTATGGAAAATTTTGGCATTTTCATGAAATAAGTTTGTTAAATTATTTTTAATGTAAATATTTTCTTATGAAATCTTGTTGATTCTTTGATGCAATTTTATGAATGTGATATGCCTTTTTAGCAATTTGAATATAAAAATACCAAGTTTCGTGAGTTTGGGGTCGCTTTTAAATATTTGACAGTTAAAAAAATGAGAACACTGATGAGCGAGTATTAGATATACAAATATGCACAATTTTAAAAGAATCGAATGAGTATACTTTAGTCGTAATTAACATGCCGTACGTATCACAGATGTAGGACACAATACACACTAATACATTGTGACGAAACTTTCAGAATACAATCTCAGCATGACACTAGTAAATAATCTGTAAAAAAATAACCTTAAAACTTGCGAATTCATCGCACCCTACTATGTATATCCCCTTGGGGAAGTGAGGAGTAAAAATTACATAGGTATATTAAAATGTTATAAGTCGTATCGCTTTGGCTAGACGTAGCTAGCATCCTTAAAGGAAACAACTATGCTTAATAGATCAAACATTAGTCATTTATTGCACAAAGCAAAAGCACTTTCTATAAAGGACTAAAAACACCATTGTTTCGTAGAGCAATATAAGCGTAGACAGAATATAAGCGCCCTTGGAATGATCCTGAATCATTAAATGGCGCTATATAAATTATTTATTATTATTATACCTAAAATCATTTGGAATTTTGTAACCCAATGGAATAGCAACAAAAAATTGGCTTATAGAATATTCTCAATGCGTTCAGTAATTAAATTATGTCGATTTTCTACAACAATTATAAACATATAACCGTTTTTTGTTCTCTATTATCTAATCGATTTTTATCGTCAGATAATCGTAAATCTACTCTCACTTAAGTGTTACGATATTATAAGTCTCATAAGACTTACCTTCGTTAATTATACACTATAGATTGATAGATATAGCTAGTGCAATTATGTGTTGAAGAAATGATACATTCATTTAAATAGGACATGTCAATTTATGTATAAAATTCAGTAATAAATTCTACTTTTGGTTTTAAAAAATTTTATACATTTTTTTCTTCTAGTTCAGCGCTACGTTCACAATGAACGCTGAGTGCACTTAGTGACGCTCTAAGCCGTTCATTATGACCGGAAACAGACGCTCGAAAGACACTCTGTGGCGTTCAGATTGAACGTCGAGTGAACGCTCCAAACGCTCGATAAAATTGTGGGTAAAATACGCTCTGACATTTATAGTATAAACTATGTTGACATCTATTATATCTGTAGAATGATGACTTCTATTTGTTTCTGTGATATCTATTATGTCAGTTGACATCAGTTGAAATTATTTATGATGACTATATACATGCACAAAGAGGTTATTTTATTAAAATATTATTCAACAATTTCCAATAAAAGGTCAGAGATCATTATTTACACCACTGCCCAATTGTTGTCTTTCGATGAAAATATAACCTAAAAAGAGACATGTATGATAAATGACATTTAGAACGCCCGATACAGCGTTCAAATTGAAACGCCGCTCGAAAGCGTTCAGTGAGGTTGGTGTGAAAAACGCTATAATCTGCAACTTCGGGTACATACGACGCCCAACGTCGAATGTACGAGTCTAGTATTGTTCATTCATACATATTTGTTTCCAATATAAAAACTCGCATTTGTACAATTAATCCTGGATACAGGTCAGGACACAACGTGAACAAGAATTCAGATCATTGGTGGCTGAGCAAGAGCTCGAATGTGGCTGACTATCGATCTAATGAACTCAGGTTCATTAGTAATTGACTCGGCTATTGTTGTTCTTAATTCACCGTTCACTCTATTTGCTACCATGATTTTTCTTTCTATATATCAAACTTCCAGTAATTTTAAATACACATTTACGTTCCTTTACTTAATGGATAGTTTTTTGTGACTTGTAACTAATTTCTGAAAAATACCAAAATAACTAAACACCTCTTTAGCAATCCCCACTCCTGGGTGTCACCACGCACCATCCTATTCATTTTTTTTCGAGGTTTTAATGCTCGTCTCTAGGTTTAAATTTAATTGATGGATAAATGTAGCTTTATAATTAAATGTAAATGTTCATGAGTGAAATTTTTTTCAGCAAACAGAATATTGATTCCATTCGTTAGTTACTTTATTTATCGTCAAAAGTAAATTCCAACTAATTGGTTATATTCGATGTCTGAATATATTATTCTGTTCAGGTAGGTTGAATACAAAACATTTTAAATGAATACATTTTATTGGATAGATATTTAGTGTCTGTAAATTAATGTAACGCCTCTCGCTATAACAAACGTACGAACCTTACACCGGAAGATAAATGCTCCAATACTAAGTACCTGCTAATACTATTCGCTCGTTCTTATACTTGTAAAGTGAATGGGCAATTTGTGGTGAATTTGAAATTCCGCAATATAATTACAATAGGTTTTTTTTTCTATTTATACAACTATATTACATGAGTGTCTTAACAGTTTTAGTATGCGTACAAAACTGAATTCCAAATTAATTAACCCAAAGTGGAAGATGTTGCATATATATATATATATATATATATATATATATATATATATATATATATATATATATATATATATATATATATATATATATATATATATATATATATATATATATATATATATATATATATATATATATATATATATATATATATATATATATATATATATATATATATATATATATATATATATATATATATATATATATATATATATATATATATATATATATATATATATATATATATATATATATATATATATATATATATATATATATATATATATATATATATATATATATATATATATATATATATATATATATATATATATATATATTTTATTTTTATTTATAATAAACATGACATTGTACATTAAGAGGTTTGACATCAATATTAAAGGTATATATAAAAAAAAATATTATGTATATATTTGAGACAGAGACAATGGAGGGGTACACAGACACATCCAGACCATTGACACTCTCTTGCGCTTTGTTGTCAATTAGAGGTTTTGCTCTCCAATATGCTAGGGATAATCCCTGTATTATATTGGATGCAGTCTTTGGTTTTGTAAGTTAAACAACATTATTTTAAAGTGGATTTAGCACAATTGATCATACACTTCCTAACATACATGCACAGGCACTCTCCATACACACGTAATATACTGAACCATATAAAATACACACACAGCACACACACACACACAAACACACACACACACACACATACATACAGTAAACAAACAATAAGTTAAAGAAATGAGAAAGAAGTTACTGTGGTGGGTTTGATTCGATGATCCATAGGGTTATTTCCCTTTTGAACCTTTGGTAGTTATTGATATTTTTAATAGAATCTGGGATGGTATTGTAAATAGTGGGAGCTTGATATGAATAGTGTCGCTGAGCAAGGCTAGTGTTTGGATGAGGTATATGGTAGTTTAAGTGAGATGACGTACGTGTAGATCTTGTTTGTTGTGATCGTGTTTTATCGGTGTCTTTAAATGTAAAGTAGCAAATAAGGCATTTAGTGTAGAGTTGATGTAGAGTTAGGACTTTGAAGTTTTCAAAAAGGTTTCGAGTAGGGAATCTTATAGGGCGGGACAAAATAATTTTGATTACAAGTTTTTGACTCTTGTAAAGGGAATTTAATATTGAATTTGCGCAGTTGCCCCAAATAAGAATGCCATAAGTAATGATGGATTGACATAGTGCGTAGTAAATAGTTTTGATAGTTCGATGGTCGACAATATTTCTTATACTCCTGAAGATATATACCAACTGACGTGTTCTTTTAGTGACATGTTCTATATGTTTATCCCATCTAAGTGATGAGTCTATAGTTACTCCCAAACATTTGATAGAGTCTGCTCTCTCCAGAGGTAAACAGTGACAAGGTACACCATTATGACAGTCATGAATAGTTAGTGTATGATTGGCCGATAGTAGAGGTCTATTTTTTATGCCAAAGGTAAGATATTTGGTCTTTGTCACGTTAAGGGTCAAAAGGTTATACTCTAGCCAAGTTTTTACTTTAAAAACCTCTCTTTGCGCAATAGTAAAGACATTATCCCAAGTATCTCCGTGAAAAATCAATGAAGTGTCATCAGCAAATGAAATAATCCTTCCCTCAATTTCCATATCGCATAATTGATTTATGTAAATGAGGAATAGGATAGGACCCAAAACACTGCCCTGTGGAACTCCATAGTTAATATCTAGAGAGGATGAATGATGATTTTTGAGTTTAGTAGTCTGTGTTCTATTTTTTAGGTATGTGGTAAACCAATTCAGAGAGCTGGATTTAATTCCAATCTGAGAAAGCCTACCCAATAAAATGGAATGTGAGACTGTATCAAAAGCTTTTGATAGGTCAAGGAATACTGTCAAACATTTTTTCCCTTTGTCTACAGAATTGTAAATTGATTTTGTTAAGTGCAATAGAGCAGTTTCTGTACTCATATTTTTGCGAAAACCGAATTGGTTGTTGGATAGCAATTGATTTTTATCTAAAAAGTTGACCAATCTAGTTTTTACAACTTTTTCGAATACCTTTGAGACAGTGCTTAAAAGTGATATGGGGCGATAATTCTGAATTTCATCCGTAGCTCCATGTTTATGGATGGGAATTATAATAGAGTTTTTGAGAGCATCTGGAAATATACCAGTTTTTAGGCTAAGATTTATTATGTGGACCAGCGGTTTAGCAATATATCGGTAGTTATTTTTAATAACGTGTGAAGGAATACCATCAATGCCTGGTGCACTATTTGATTTGAGACTTTTTATTATGTTAATAATTTCTAATTCACAGGTTGGCTCAAATATCAATTGTGCATTTGTTAATGAAGGTAAATTATGAATTTTCTGTACTAGTTCAGCTTCGGAGCAATTAATTTGATTTAGAATTTTGTCAGCAAGTTTGTTTCCAACATTGTTGTAGTAAGTGTTTATGTGTTCCAATATCTTCTCAGGTTGGTTATCAAAGTCTACAGTTCTTCCATCTATTTTTAGCGTAGTGGGGGATTGATTAGCAGTATGTGGGCTAGTAATTTCTTTAATGACTTTCCATGTTTCTTTTTTGTCAAAGTTAGCTTCAATAATTTTTGATCTATAGTAATTTTCTTTTGTTTTTTTAATCAAGGAGTTACAGATGTTACGGTAACGTTTGTAGAAGGTAGTGGTTTGGGGATTGTTTAACCTTAACATTTCTCTATGGAGTTTATTTCTCTTTCTGATACAGAATAGTAATCCATCTGTAATCCAAGGCTTAATTTTTATGTGCCTATTTTTCGATACGATTTTCACTTCGGTTGCTTTGTTTATATGATAGGATAGAGTCCTAATAAAGTTATTCGTTGCATAGTTTACTTCATTCGATGAAAGTATCTCATTCCATCTTTCATTCCTTATATTTTGTTCGAGTTCAGGAATATTTATTTTCTCAATAACTCTACTGATCTTTTTTGTCGAAGATTTTTTGCCAGAAAAGGCAATTATTGTACTGTAGTGATCAGTTATTGCTGTTTGATACACCATCGATATTACATGGTTATTTGTTCTCATCATTATGTGGTCAATACAAGAGCTAGAGGAGTTAGTCACACGCGTTGGTGTATTAATATATGATACAAGACCATAGTAAGCCATAAGTTCTAAGTAAGTAGTTTGGTTGGGAGAGGAGTAATTCAGAATATCGATGTTGATATCCCCAATTAGATAGATATCGTCAGCTGGTCGAACCCTAGAGAGAGCAGAATTCAACGAGTCTACAAATTCACGAGAGTCTTGATATTGTGGTGACCTATAGACAGCAAGGATTATAGTTGTGGGAAGTTCGATTTTCAGACAAGAAGCTTGGGAGATGTTAATTTCTGAGACATTTGGAAATAGAGAATTTTTAAGATAGACAATGACTCCATCCGCTTGAGTTGAACAGTTTTTAGTAAAGAATTGTGTATGGTTAATAAAATGGTTTGGAGGTGTTTTATCTTTGATCCAGCATTCAGTTAATATTATAATGTCAAAGTCATTGCCCAAATCACATATGTGGACTAAAAATTCGTCAATATTTTTAAAATAGCTTCTTATGTTCATTGCATAAATTTTGAGCTTGTTGTGATTTAAGGTCAGTTTTTTATAATCCGCAGGAGTTTTAATAACATGATTAACGATACTTATGTGCTCACTCATGTCATTTTCAATAAAATCAGCCATAATGGAGTTTACAGGAGTATGAATCAAGATGAATTAATGAATACCAAATATGAAAAAGAGTATGTTTACACAGTCGTACATCCAAACTTATAGTATCACATACGCAGACCAGAAAAAATAATAATAAATAGAACGAAAAACATGCACAAACACACACCCGCAAACACAAAGACAGACAGACACAGATACAGATATATACAAATTCAATTTTCAAACAATATAAAAAACAGTATGCAAACATAGATTTATAATGTATATGAGATTGCTGATTCCTTAAGTTTAGTCAGATCTTCTGTTTTAGGTCATCAAGTTTATTAATAATAACTACTTTGGAGTTATCATTTTCTCTTATGAAGATTCTTCCGTTTTTGACCCAAACAAATTTTATGTTGTTATTTTTGGCGAAAGATTTTGTTTGTGACAGTAGAAATTTGCGACGCTGAGATAGATGTTCGGAGATATATATTGTTTTCGCTTCACCCGGAATACCGATGTCAGATGCGGATATTTTTTTTGTTGTTTTGCTTCCATCACTTACTGCATTTTTACAGAATGTCCTGTGTAAAGATAAGAATTGGTCTCTCAGCTTTGTAGATTTCATGGTGACAATTATAGGTCCTGGATTAGCACTTTGTGGCATCGTTTTCTTGACTCGGTAGATGTCGCTTATATCACCATTATCTATTTCGTAAGTGAATTTTATAATTCTTGAGATATTTTTGAATATATCTTTTATATTTTCCTTGGGCGTTTCTGGGCATCCTCTAATTTCGATGTTATTTTTAAGATTTATATATTGTAGTTGATCAAGTTTTGAATCGTGATTTTCAAGTGTACTTTTAAGCAGATTATTTGTGGACTTAAGTTGGTCAATTTCCGTGCGAAAGTTTTTTGCTTGTAATTCTAATGAAGTTACCCTTTTTTGCATGTCGTCGTATTGCGCGGAGATGAATTTTAGAGTTTCTAAGATATTTTTGTTTTGTTCTAATATTTCTGTATGTTTTTTATAATTTTCATCTATTTTGTGTTGAATTATTTCGAACATGTTATTGTCATTATGATTATTAATTACATTTACTGGCAACACAGTACTAATATGCGTCTGCGCAGATAGCTCTTGGTTATGGTGTTTGACCGGTGTAGATGACTTGCTATCTCTTTCAGACGGCTTGTTTATAATTTTTACAGTTGATCTACAAGTTATACAGTTAAAAGTGTCCAGAGCCTGATTATTCATTTTTTTAAATGTTCTTACTGACATTCCTGCACAAGAGTAGTGAAAGTTTTCTAAACATGTACTACATTTAATCTGTTCGTCTGGTAAAACATCATTAGAGCATCTCTTGCATTTTGACATCTTGTCGGCCATTGTATTGCAACTATTTATTTATGTGCGTTTCCGATGAAGAAGAATTTGTGAATGTGATGCTTTTAAACAGTTCTCAGATATATATATATATATATATATATATATATATATATATATATATATATATATATATATATATATATATATATATATATATATATATATATATATATATATATATATATATATATATATATATATATATATATATATATATATATATATATATATATATATATATATATATATATATATATATATATATATATATATATATATATATATATAGATATATATATATATATATATATATATATATATATATATATATATATATATATATATATATATATATATATATATATATATATATATATATATATATATATATATATATATATATATATATATATATATATATATATATATATATATATATATGAAATTATTATTATCTTTGGGGTTATCCCGCGTCAAAATCAGATCCTTGGAAGGATCTTTCGTCAACCGACGTTTCGCCTGGATCACACCAGGCATCTTCAGGGCCTTGTTGATAGATTCTCGCTTCGTGTGTCAGTGCAAGCACGTCCGTTCGAGCCGAGAACCTAGCACACGAAGCGAGAATCTATCAACAAGGCCCTGAAGATGCCTGGTGTGATCCAGGCGAAACGTCGGTTGACGAAAGATCCTTCCAAGGATCTGATTTTGACGCGGGATAACCCCAAAGATAATAATAATTTCATATTTTCAAATACCCGTGAAAACCTTTCTAGTAACATATATATATATATATATATATATATATATATATATATATATATATATATATATATATATATATATATATATATATATATATATATATATATATATATATATATATATATATATATATATATATATATATATATATATATATATATATATATATATATATATATATATATATATATATATATATATATATATATATATATATATATATATATATATATATATATATATATATATATATATATATATATATATATATATATATATTACTTATTGTTATTATTATGCTTTCTATTATTTTTATTTTAGAGTATTTTTTACATCAATATCTCAACGGATCACATGTAGATAGTGCAATAATTGGAATTTTATGTCCTCTGTAACAACTTTAAACACAATTCAATCTTCAAACTAAACTTAGTACATAATATATCAATGTTTTAGTAGACAACACCTCATTTAGTGTCAATGATTAAATCTGTAAAAAAAATCAAAATGCTCTCGCGTTCTGAAACATTTTTAATATTATTGTTTGAATAATGTATACAACATTATAAACACATCCCGCTATTTTCAACCTTCACAGAAGTAGAAATATTGCGGGCTTGAAAAGGAGGCTTCATCTCTTTAAGCGAGTCCGGTGGTAAAGAGACCCTGGTCTCCTCCAGAAATCGTCTCCACCCCTTCTTAATACCTTTTTATAGACAGGTGTCTAATACCTTTTCAGGAATACGGTCATCATCCATCCGGCAAACATGTCCAAGCCAACGTAGGCGCTGAATTTTATGGAAAAACTTTAGTGAAGAATTAATTATGAATTATTTTTTTCACTCTTTGGCCAAATGTCTTTATATTCTTGACCCATATGCATACGATACGATATTACTCAAATAGTTGAGTAATATTCTTCGCGATTTAATATGACTATTTGACATACATAAAATTTAATTCGTTATAAATTTTATTACACACATAATAACGATAACCTATTGTTGCATATTTTTTATCCTAACATATTTTAAAATACATTATTGGATTCGTGAGCCATAATTAATGATTAGCGTATCAATCATATTTGCCTACAGGAAAATCTGCCGTATCAGTCTTATAAGAAGACCTTTTGATCGGTGATCAGTTATGTGCATAATGTAATAATTTTACATATTGATCAACCTTAACTGGACCATTAATGTTGCAATATCGAAATAGATACAACAAAAATTTTATCAGTAAGTATTTCTTAATACATATTATCTTCTTTGAAAAAAAAAATTGTACAAAAAAGTGCATTTGATATGCATTATGTACATATATACAATTATATTCAATACCTGCTGAAACATTAAGATCTTATCTCAAAATTATAGAAAACGAATAAATCAATAAAAGATGTTACGACAAGACTATGTATATTATATTAATAATAGTATGTAAGCACAGCAGTCAAAATTTATTGTAAATAATGTGGAAATTTGCTATTGGTTATAGTCTTATACTAATGCATCTATATAATAAATGTTATTATAAGTACCTACTGTAAATTTCCCGGAAATAAAATAAAATAAATAAATAAATAAATTGGGATGATTTTTACAGCGCCGTTTTTGTGATAATCTCACCTCTATATTTTATTTATTTATTTAGTTATTTATTTATTTATTTATTTATTTATTTATTTATTTATTTATTTATTTATTTATTTATTTATTTATTTATTTATTTATTTATTTATTTATTTATTTATTTATTTATTTATTTATTTATTTATTTATTTATTTATTTATTTATTTATTTATTTATTTATTTATTTATTTATTTATTTATTTATTTATTTATTTATTTATTTATTTATTTATTTATTTATTTATTTATTTATTTATTTATTTATTTATTTATTTATTTATTTATTTATTTATTTATTTATTTATTTATTTATTTATTTATTTATTTATTTATTTATTTATTTATTTATTTATTTATTTATTTATTTATTTATTTATTTATTTATTTATTTATTTATTTATTTATTTATTTATTTATTTATTTATTTATTTATTTATTTATTTATTTATTTATTTAAATAAATTAATGATAGGTAGTATATGTACAAACATACTGTTCTTCTTCCTCCACCATCCGTTCTGCTTATGGGGACTAATAACGGCCCCTTGCAAATCTTTGAAAGAACACAGAAAGAATATAAGAAAAGTCCGGAGAACTCTAAAACCTTGGACTTAGTGTCACAGAGAGCTATTGAAAACAACTGGCTCACCGTTCACTGAAAGTAAAGATAAAAGGGTACCGTGTTTTTGACAAAAAGTCTTAACAGACCCGGAAAGTTAACACGGAGAAGTTAGTGCATTCCCATAGGACATGCTCAGAAGTCTGTTCAGGGTTGTCACAGAGCTTACATGAGGACGATTAAGTTTATCACGAAAATGATAACTTTTGAAACTGTCCAGTATGGAATATTGCATCGTCCAATTAATTGGAAATAATCCACGAAGAATAAATTCGAGTTCACATCGGGAAGAAATAAAAACGTCAGTCTGACCACGAAAGAAGATACAAACTTTTTTATTGTATTTATTGAATATTTCATGTGCTTAAAGAGAGCATAAAAATCAACAAATTTTGGGTATCCGATAATTTAAATCACGTATAAACCCTTTTAACGTATCGGATTATTACCCATACTGACACGTAACTTAATAGTGCATATTGGTATACGTATAATATGTAGTGATATTGGTATATCACGTTTCAGTCACTAGATTTAGCGTTATATGCCCACTTAAGTGAAATCCAGCGAACAAATTGGGTGTTGCGAATTTTCTAATAATCATTCGATAAAAATTACACATTATTATTTCTAACTAGTAATGAAACTCTTTTTATTTTTCGTCCGATCATGCATGAATGTTACTATAATTAGAAGGTAGGTATATATAGGTATAATGTCTTGCCATCATCATGGCGAAATTATTTTTTTACGCTAACAACTAATTGCCTCGTTAATTCAATCATCTTTTGAAAATTACAGTTAACTGTAGCAATGTATTGATTAACTACATATATCATATAATATCATATTTGATTATAAGACTCATACTATAAGTATCATATGAGCACGATCTTCCAAATGGATTTCATTAGCTACAATACGCAATAATCAATAAACATTAGCTACAATACGCAATAATCAATAAACATTAGCTACAATACGCAATAATCAATAAACATTAGCTACAATACGCAATAATCAATAAACATTAGCACTTTTCTGATCTAAAATGAACAGGAAATATCAAACTTTATAACTTGTAAAATTTATAAAATATTCCCATCTACTTGTCACCTAGTTGGGGTGTTCTTAGGCAATTGAATATTTTGAATCAGCATAGGTACTTGACCATGTAATAGTGATTTTTACTCATCACTAACCCAAGGGGATATAATGGGGACTATTTTATGTCGCAGATTATTAACTAATATCATGCTGAGATTGTATTCTGAAAGTTTCATTACAATGTACCTATCTGTGTATGTCTGGTGTGCTGTATACTACATTTATGTGCTATATGCGGCGAGTTTATTCTATTTTATCGATTATAGAATGTACTCATTCAATTATTTTCAAATTTGTATCTAGTTCTCGCTTATACCCCATTAGAATTTGAAGGATACCTGATCAGTGCTTCTCAATTTTTTAACTGCCAAATATTTCAATGTGACCCCAAGCTCAGGAAACTCAAAATTTGATATGTTATCCAACCATTAAAATCTTCCACTTTGACTTCTTCGTGACTAAGGTTATTCGCCAAATAAAACGGTGAATAGTTGGACGTTCATAGGCAGCTAGAAGGACCTCTGTTATTGAAGATCCTGCAGCTGAATTGGGAATTCTAACTATTTACGATTACCATTGCGATTATAAATGATTATTGCTTACAAAACACTTAGGTCAGTCACTCGCTGACCATCTTTAGAGTGTGTGACAAAAAATAAAACTTGATTGTTTGACTGACCAAAAACACATAAAGTGCAGTTAATTGAAACGGTTATACCTCCTTAATCAGGTTATACGTTAATTTTCTTATTCCCATGTATGAATAACCTTCATATTTTGCATCTATATTAACAGTACAGGACGAATTCAAAACATATTTTTGAGATACATGAAGTACAAATTTGGAAATAACTACAAACATGAATTGGAGACTTTACAGACAAATCAAAGATCTCAGACTTAACGTACCTTTATGACATAATAAACTCCAATATTGACTGTATAGACCTTATGGAAATTATTTACTTCAACATACCAAACAGGGCAAACAGACGAACAAGGCACACCTCAACGCTCAGAATCCGCCATTGTACCAATGCTTTACCACATAAAATAATTTGGAAAGGATCAGATCCGTGGACATAATATGTATATCCAGAACACTTTTCAGGATCCATATTAGTTTGGAATAATTCATTGTTTTGTTACCAGGAGTGAGTAAATGTAATATGAAATCAAAGGTGGGCCGATTAAGTTACAATTACTTATATTTATTGTATTCTAATATTTAAAAAAAAGCATGTTGAAATTTCTCAACACTATATAGTTCTTTAAAAATTCTAAAAAAACCTACCATGTCACCACGTGTTTATGTAACGTTTATACGTTTTTCGTAGATACTTATGCACATTCAATTTGTCATAGTTTGAGAATTACAATATCTGCATGACCTATAGTATCCATACTTAATAATAATTGACTTAATGCCATACTTTCAGTGTGTATGTGTGCTCTTGTGATTAGCTACAGTGAATGTGTAATTTTAAATGTCTGCTACCAAACATAGGAATTAGTTGTATTTGAACATTCACAATTTGTCCAAATTATAAATACAATGTAAATATGTAGTTAGGTAATCCAATACTGCAATTTTGCATTACCTCATTATTTGCGATGACTCACTGTTTAATACCTTTTCGATATATTTCAATTTGATTATTATTTATCGAATGCATCGACTCACAATTTTTATGGAGTTAAACAGCAGTCGTAAAATCTCAAAATACCAATGGCATGCTAAGTTTCTTCCGGTGGTTCGATACATTTATGTTTTTACATAAACAATACCCTGGTTAGTCTCCAATAATAATAATGATAATAATATTTAAAAAAACCTACAGTAGATAAAAAGCGAATATATATATGTGAGTGTGTGTGCGTGCGTGTATTTGTATGTGTGTAAAACAGGCTATACTATATCTGATATTGTTTGATATACTTTTTTGTAGATTTATTTTTTGTTAGATTTATTTTTGCTGTATTGTATTATACAAATCATTTAGTTATCTAGAATTCTTTCTTTCACGAAATATGTATGAAATACGATGTCTTTCTTCTTCCTAGCCTCTTCCCAACTTATCGTCGATGAAGACTGTTGGGGTCAGCTCTCCTCGTCCTCAAGCTGTACACTCTTCGGTTCTGAGCCGCCACCAACGTCAATTCTTGTGTAATGAAATACGATGTAATAGTGTATAAAGATGTTTTAGTGTGATTGTGAAATTAATATTCCACCTCGGTGGAGGCTATGCCTAGTAAGTTGGATATACCTACATAATATGTACAAAAAAATATGTTGTAAATCGGTATTTAATAAATATATAAAATGTATCATATGTTTCTCAAAATAATAAATAAATAAAATATTTTTAGAAATAATAAATATAAACTATTTTAGAACTAAGTAGGTATACCTACACTTCTTGCATTTTGTAAAACTCTCAACAAGTTTTGGAATCAACCGCTTCCACATCAAGCTCACAATTCATATACTCATTTATAAGTTTATAATATATAAATACATTATAATAGAACATTAAATGCTTTTAACCATTTAACATTTAAAAGTTTTTTTTTTAAAACAACACAAATAAGAATAACTACATTTCACTGTCATTTGTTGAATCAGTTAGTCTTTAGCCGTATGTTTTTAATTTAACAAAAATAGCAGTTATCTTGAGTGTAATTCCATTAATTTCCTTAGTCAGTGTAGGTATACCTACAATTTTAATGAGAGAAACCTCATGTGGGCATATGTCCAGTTAATTGTACCCGTAATGCGTGAGCGGTTAACAAATTCTTGTTAATCAATAGTTTAACAGTGACCGCTGTAGAAAGTACAATAGACCACGACACTGAACAAATAAATATTCATCAACTTGGTGATTTATTTTGAAATACCAACACTAGTTGTAACCTTTGTATGAAATGATACGGCCCATAGTTCCAGTGAAGGTATTTCTGAATAGTTGACATCAGTCTTTATAACGTAACAAATCACTGACCAACTATATGAAAAGGAACATACTTACAATCACGTTATTATCCTATAATAGAGGGTCACCAGCGACAGATGTGCGGGTTTGGATTGCATTATAATCTAAAGCATGACACGTGCGCGTATCCCCACAATCCAACCTCGTCACACCTAAAAATACAACATGTGTGAACCGCATTGCTGAACTACATATATGCAGGTGTTGATGTTTTGCCTCTTGTATTTTCGATAACCCGGGTATTGCAGGATCCCCGAAAAGAATGATTTATTTATATATTTATTTAATATTGCTTATCGGGCAACTAACAGGTGCTCTGTCAAATATTGATTTAACACGCTCCCAATAACAAGTTACCACATACTTACGATATTAATCGTCTCACAGATCCAGACTAAAAACACAATAATTAAAAACTATGTTTCCTTCCGGGAATCAAACCTGGGACCTTTGGATCAGCACCCAGATACCCAACCAACTGAGCAACAAAGATTGACGATGACATGATATGATAATAGAAAAAAAGCACTATTCAGATTCAAAGCCGATGTATCACAGAAAATGTTATAAATATAATCTCCAAAGTTGAAAGAGTAGTACATAAGATACTTCTCTATTCAGCCCGTTACCATCCTCTCCTAAAACGAGTTTTTTTGTCCTCTTTCGTCCTTTTCCACGCCAACCGATATCTGCATCCATACTTGACTCGCGCATCTCTTGATATCGTCTCTTCAGCGGAACTAGAGTCGGGCGAGGTTTTTGACATTAGTCCTAAGAGACACTTCGACACTTCGTCCATTTATCTTCAGACCTGTGGATAATATGACCAATGATCAACCCATTGCAGCTCTGTCAAACACTCCTACTCTACCCCTAATAATGGCATTCTTTATATTTACTCTGTCTGCCTCAAATATAATATTCAAAGCTAAACACCTGTTTCAACTGGTTCCCGTCATTGTTTTACAATCCTTCAAAGCGTATTTAGCGCGTCTTGAATTCCCATATTTCATTTATTGAAATATAAAAATCCCTCTAAAATATACAAGATATATACATATATAATAAATAAATATAATCCGAGAGATAGCAATGTAAAATATAAATCGTTTTTGATGGCTGTTTTTCGATATTTTCTCCTTCTTATTAAATTAATATAGGTATGAAAAAGGTAAGTCTGGCACCTGGGAGTGGTTGCGTTTACCAGTGCGCATACTCTTTGTATAGGTGAACTTACTGTTACTGAAATATGTAAAAATAAATAAAAAAAAAAGAAAGAAAATGTTTTTTTTTCAGAAATCTTCCCGGGTGTGCGCTTAGCATTGTAACGAGATGGATAGTATAAGAGTACAAAAAAGATTTCTTCTTCTTCTTCTCTGTGTGCCGTATCAGGTCCCCCCGACGTTGGCGATCACTCTGGAGAATGCCTCTCTGTCCTGCGCCATTCGGACTCGCTCTCCTACCTGCGTTATCCCTACTCCACGACGACCCTCAATCTTGCCTTGTATTATCAGTTGCAACAATTTATACTTTTCTCCTCGCAGAATGTGGCCCAAATATGATTTACAAAGATACAAATGATACTAAAATCTGCATTTTTTACCTATAGAAAGGTTACCATTGTTAAAGGCAACGATACCACATCTAGGTGCCAGACTTACCCTTTTATACCTATATTCAATAAAGAAGGATATATCAAAAAACTATCCATATAAAAAAATGAATTATTTTTTGACGTTGCTATCTCTTATACTAATAGAATGGTTTACGAAAAAACCCCATCATCCTATACATTAATCTTAATTATTTAAGAACATTCATTCATTCAATGTTTTTACTCAGATTACATATTATTATGTAAATACTGATAAAGGCTGAGTACCTACATAAAATTCTGGTTTTATATACCCCACTACATAACCTACATAATATACATAACCATGTCTGGATCGTGAATTAAGACCAAAAGTGAAAACTCCACCTTGTTAAAATTATAGTGTAGTCTAGTCTATGCATTATCTGTGACACCTACGTGTATTAAATAATGATTCGCAAATTACTATTAACAATACATAGGTACCCATTGTGTGTCTTTGAATCAGTAATTTTAATTTACTTCGTTGTTTCACAGGGTATGATTTTCATGTTTTCCTTATTCATACGAATTTATATTGAGTAATTTATCATTATTTTAAAATTGTATTAATTAAAATTGTTATTTCAATAAAAAAATTATATTTTTAAAAATTAATTTTTTAAAATTTTAATAGTAAAATAACATACATGTTTCGTTTTTTTTTATTTTTTGTATTCTTTTGCATAATTATTATTCTTTAAAACTATGCTTATGTACGCAGAAAAAACAATCGCCATATTATATTTCTCATTTTGCATGTATTCATTCTTTCATACATACTCGTATTAACTACCTACTCGTCTGTTATTCAAAGTTCTCAACAAATATTTTTAGAGTGCCATATAAAAATATTCACATAGATACAATCAAGTTGACATGCCAAAAATGAACTTATAATTCTAGCGCAATTCAGGGGTGACATCTGTGCGAAAGCATTGTTAACTCATGTATTTTATTTCACAACTGCTGGTTTCGTTGTATACAATCCAATTTCTCAATAGATGGCGTTACAAAATAAATTCTCGGTCACTTCATCAATAAATTCATAGTGTGTGTACTATGTGCTATGTACGGGGTGTTTGATTGTAGACCTAAAGCACTCATTCGATTATTTTCAAAGTTTGCAAATTTGTATATAGAATACTCACTTAGACCTTATATTTTGAAGGATATCTGATTAATTTTTATCAATTTTTTTACCTGTCATATATTTCAATGTTACCCAATCTCAGGAATTTTTCATAAAATAGTATTGAAGTATTATCAAGTTTTCGTAATAAAATATTCAAATCATAAATAATTTAACTCACAAATTTCATAAAAATGCTGAAAATTTTCCATTCAAAATTTTAATAGTGATTTTAAAGTTTTTGTGTTAACAGAGTAAAAATCCATTTTAAGATCTAGGAAAAATACTTTGGTACCTATACAATATTTGTTCATTAATTTTAAAATTTGAATACTTTGTGAAGTTTCTTGATAGTGAGTAGTATAGCGTTGGCCATAACCCACTAGTTTATTTATGAGATTGAAACAGCGTTTAAATTGTAGAACTCCATAATTATAATATGGGTAAAATAGAATAAGATTTTTTTTTCCAATTCGATTTACTACGAATTTCCAAAGTTTGAATCTGATTTGATTTTACCTACATAGCAACTTATTTATGACTTACCTACATGTTAGTTAATTTTCTACATGGGAACTAATTTATGACTCACCTACATGTTAGTTAATTTTCAATCTTGCGTATATTCGATATGTAAATAGTTCCATTATAATTTTCCTTTAAAATTAATTGTGGAAATTAGATAATCTCGATAATTTAAAAGCATATATAATATAACTTAGTACGTAGAACTATCTAGTTCAATCGTGAATAATACAATTTCAACGAGAAGAATTGCGGAAGCGTCTATACCTACGTTTCAAACAAATACTTAAATTATAACTATTACCTTACTAGTGTTTATAATACGCAGCTTAAAACCATGAGATTTGTATCAGTAATAACATCCTTTCGACTGAGGAAGTTTTAACATTATCTGGTTTATTATTGTTTGAATCAAAACACTTCGTATTATTATCGTAAACTGTTTCCTATTTCATACAACACAATTTAAACGATTAATATTTAAATATTTCAAAGGAAAGACTTAAGGAGTGAACTTTACGCAACTTCATTTTGTGATTATGTACTAGACGATGACACACAAGTCACAATATTTTATAGAATATGTCCTATTCTGATTCGTTTCATAATACGAAAACGTCTAAATCAACGGGCGATTGTGGATAAAAGGATTTTATCCGTGCGGTGTGACGTAATGAGTTCCGTACAAATGCAGTCAACTTTATGACATTTCTCATATACTGAAATTCAGACGGATAAATTTAGACGAATCAGAATAGGACATAATGAATACTATTAATTTTCCTTTACCATTCATGATGCCCGGTTATGGAACAATTTAGCAATATAAATTAGAACTGCCCCATCACTTTAAAACTTCAAATATCGCTTGAAACACTCACTCTTCCTCTCTGTTCCCAAAGCAACGTACATCCCTACCCACCATAAAGCTGTTTTTGGTGAAGTGCAGACATATCTAAATTAGTGTTTATAGATTATGTAAACTGATTATGTGGTAGGTATCTCTGTGTGCACTATAGTCATAATTGTATTATACTGTTCAAATGTGCGTATGCGTGAATGTACGAATGGGTGTAAACTAAAATTTTCTATTTTTCACTGGTTTTATATGTCGAAACTTCATTGTCATGTGATTTTTCTCAGATGGTTTTCTTTCCCCTTAGTGCTTTTTATCCCGTTTCTATCGGGGTACGCTTTGACCATGATCCTGGAATTGGCGCGTCTGGTTATTACATTGAAGCGACTGCCATCTGACCTTCGTAACCCATAGAAAGGGGAACCAGACAAATTGGATCATGGCTACATATAGCTAGTGATATAAATCCGCACATAGATTTTTTTTTTTAATCCAGAGGTGCGTGCCCTGCCCGGATTCGAACCGTCGACCTCACGCATGTGAGGCGACGACCTTATCGCTGGGCTATCACCGCTTTTAGTTTTTTCTCAGATGGTTGACTGGTACAAATTGCCTCCAGTCGACAAGTCCGCCATTTGTTCAATGTTATTCAATATATAGGTTTGTACAAAAAAAGTGTTCAATTAATAAATAAAATTATCATTTTATGAAAAAACTTTTACTTAAGTACCTTATGTTTAAGATTCCATCTGCATTTTATTTATATTTGGTTTAATTACTCTAACGTTTATTGAAAATGGTAATATATATTTTCTTATCGTCCTTCCCAACCATGTTCTTCATTTCTATAGGACGTGTCCATCGTAATAAGCTATCGCTGCCTCTCCAACAAATCTCCTTCATACGCTTGCTCTCTGACTTTGCTGAGCCATAGATACTGATAGACCAATAATTGTTTACTATAGCTTATAGTTTTACACTTTACCATTTCCATCGTCAATGTTTCACATTAAATGCAATGACATTTTATGTATAGGCACGTCATATGAGAACAAAACGTTCTACAAAAAATAATCAGTTTAAGGAATTCTTACAACATCACCAAGAAAAGAGCACGGAATAACGGAAAACTGTAAGTGAGAAAGAGATAATACAACATTTAATATACCGACACACACTGCAGACGTATTTTCTCTTTTATCCCCGTGTAATCACACTATAATAATTTCTCACTTCAATTAACTGTGAAAGAGACTAACTTATATTAAGTTATGGATGTGCGAAATAACGAATCCCCTTCTGCATTGCATTCGCTGCTGTTACAAACAAATGTGACTTGACGCGTATTATAAAACGTACTAAAATATAAATTATATTTTAATCTGTTAAAGTAGGTAGTATATTTTAAGGCTCTTGACGACAGCGGCGTCCTCACCAGGTAGATTTTATAACTATGCTGACCTGAAATATCTGTAGCATCTTTCTCGTTTACTCAATATAAAAATAATTATCGACAAATCTATACAAATATATTAACTATCGAATAAATATGCAGCATGAAATGATATATCTGGTCGGTCTTTCACAGCTTTAGCTTAATTTTTGCATGTTTTCATCACACAAGATGGCATTTTGACTATGACAATATATCCTAACACGACAATATCTTGCGTGAAACTTAAGCGCGGTAAAAATTAAGTGAGATATGTACCTTACTTTTTGTTGATTATACCGACTTTAAAGACTAGTAACGTATCTTTTATTTTTATATATCATTGATTTAATCTATCACAAATTACATATATTATCTTTGTGTTACGCATATTATTTGTAAATATTTCCGATTTTCCACTACTCGTCACTATTATGAACGACGTACTTCCTGTGTAATTAGTAAGTATCTTAAGAAGAGATTTACTCTTTTGTGATCTGAATGGAGTAGTATCCACTTCTCTTCTAATAATACTTCCTGTTTCGTTGTTTTCTATTGTTCACTCAACCGAATCTTTAGAAACTCTATTACTCTTTCTTATTACTTATGGGTGTATTATCAAAGGCCATGTTTAAAAACCATTCTCATATTTTTCCTTATCGCTATCTCCAACTTTACCATAACTTGTAATTATATATCTCCCTGCCTCAACACATACCTTGTGGTGGTCACTTAATGTTGGAAAAGTGTTAATTACTCCATTGTTACTGCGAATAATCATATACCTACTTGAGAATACATCAGATCTGGAAGACATTAATATGTCAAGACCAATAGAAAATACTTTCTCTTGAGTATTTCTCAAGGAAACTACATATAATGTATTTCAAGACCACAGCATTGAGTCATCGTTCGCCCTTCGTGACTCAGTTGGTTAGGTATCTGACTGCTGATCCGAGGGTCCTTGGTTCGATTCCCGGTGGAGACACAGTTTTTAATTGTGCTTTCAGTCTGAATCTGTGAGACGATAAATATCGTAAATCTCCAAAATTTGGCAACTTGTTATTGGGTGTGTGTTAAATAATTATTTGACATAGCACCTGTTTGTTGCCCGAGAAACTACATAAAATAAAATTACTTTTCCGAGATTTTTTAAAAAACATATATTGCATTTTTGCGATTTTTATTGTCAAAATTTTCAAAATTATCTCATATTCTGGACAATCGTTTTTTGTTTTGTCCAAATACGTGTATGTATTCAATATACATAATAGGTTCCATATAGGTTCCAGAAAAAAATCCTTTAAATATTGTGAACCTTTGAAGACCTAAAAATGTATTGTGATCTCTCTTTCGACTAACTATAATATTATCAAATTATAAATAAATTTGGTATGATAAAATAAAACCAAAGTTTTCAGTTCTACTAATTTAATGACACTGACTAGTTTCGGTCTTCCAGTGACCTTTTTCAAAGTGTGGTCACTGGATGACCGAAACTAGTCAGTGTCATTAAATTAGTAGAACTGAAAACTTTGGTTTTATTTTACCATACCAAATTTATTTATAATTTGCAATGGAGTTCTACTAAGAATTGTCCGTAGTAATGTTAAAAAAAGTATAATTTCCAACCAATAATTACAGACTTTTCAAATAAATAAATTGAGAATAAAAAAAACTCAGGAAGGTACATATTTTAATTATATTAACTTAGTAATCGCTTCTATACGCATGATGAATCAATCTTAATCAAGACGTTTTCACTAAATCTGTTGTGTTTGTTTATTTAGCCATGATCTTGGGCGTTATTATCGTAAACAAGGTGAGCCTGAGTGCTCAGATCCGTTCGAGTAAATTGTTAATTTCCAGTCGTGTTTTATTTTGAGGTAATCAAATACAAAACCTTGAAGGTTTGTAAGGCATCGCAAAAGAAACCATCACCAATCGATTTGTCGCCGTTTTTTTCCTTGATTGGCGTTGGTCAGAAACGGACGTGTGTTTGTTCCTGCGTCGACAAGCATATAAAAACTCAACCTACCTACCGAATATTCAATATTTTTAATATTATTGGTGTAAAATTCAATCTTTCTGGCAAATTCATTTTTTACTTTGTGTTGTTATTGTGATGTCTATTTTGTAACCTGGGGTAAGTTAAATTAACATTATATATAACAGTTTTTTCCTCTTAATTTACTAACAATGGAGGTTAAACCTCCGGACCCGCCTGATCCTCCAGATCTCTCTCCATCGAAACCACGATATACCAGAACGAGAAGCGACCGAGCATGGTCGGATTCTTACGACTCTGACAGCTCCCTAATTACTGTCCCAGATATAACGCCGCCGTCTCCCGGTCTCTTTGTGACAGTCCCAAATAAAAAATACGCCCAAAAACGGAAAAATAGCAGACCTTCCCTTGGTGACTTGGAAAAGGAAACCAAGACCAGTGATCATAAAAAAAAACCCGCCCTCAATGAAACACAACCCTCTGTAAATTCCACCCCCAACACTTCAGCCACCCCTCCAAATCCCTTATATGAAAGAAACACAAGAAATATTTACAATGAAACGGACAGCAGTCCATTCATTGTACACGTCTCTTCCGAAAATTCTAACCAATTATCTGCCATTGAGTTCGGAAAATGCCTTAAAAGAAACCTAGTAAAGGGAATAATTACCGGAAGCTGTAAATTGATAGGAAAAAATAGAGCCAGCGTTGAATTTAGCAACATTACCAATGCAAATTACTTCTTAATGAAAACGTTCCCAGAATTTAGGACCTACATTCCCACGAATCAGGTTTCCCGTATGGGATTGGTGAGGGGTATCCCCGTGGGAGAGGACTTCACCAATGAGTGCCTGATGAGTGAGATGGAGGTTCCCCCTAACTATGGAAAAATACTAAAATGTCGTAGGTTAAACTACAAAGATTTGTCAACAGGACAAGCAGTTTGGAAACCCTCCAGAACGGTGGTTCTCACTTTTGATGGACAAAGAATGCCAGACCGGGTATTCTTATCCTACACCAGTATCCAAGTGGAGAAATATGAATTTCCGACTATACAGTGCTGGAAGTGCTGTAGATTCGGCCACACAAAGCCCCTGTGCAGATCACAACCACGTTGTTTCAAATGCGGTAAGGATCATCTTGGTGAAGAATGCTCTCTTCCCGAGGATGATCTAACTTGCCTTCACTGTGCAGGCAAGCATACAGCTGTGAGTCTGAAGTGCCCTGAACTTGCGCGTCAAAAGAACATAAAACACCTTATGGCCGAAAAAAATCTTTCGTTTTTTGAAGCCTCGAAACAGGTCCCTCACTCTAAAAAATCGTTCTCAACCGTTATTTCCTCCAGCCCCTCGACATCTCAAGCCATCCCAAGCCATACGACACAACATATGGCAAACAATACTCCCAAATTTCAAAAATCCAATAAAGGAAAAACTCATAAACCAGCGTCTTCCCCTGGATTCGATAAAACTGCCCACCAAAATCTTTCATGGTTTCCGAACGGCCAACTTCCTGAGCCAGTTAAAGGATGTGGCCTACAGTCTAGTAATAAAGCTGAGCCTAACACTTCTGAATTAATTTCAACAATTCTACAATTTATAATTAAAACCCTTCAACATAATTCTATCCTACCGTCCAACGTTGCCTCTTCATTAACCCTACTTTCATCACTATTTTCGTCCAATGGCCCCTCAACGGATAACGAGGATTCTACAGTGGAATAGCCGTAGTGCTATTTCCAATAAAGCAGACATCCTCCACCTATCCCACGAAATCCAACCCTCTATCATAGCCATCTCGGAGACGTGGCTTGCCCCGGGTGCCTCTTTTAGACTCCCGGGGTATGCGTGTCTTCGCGATGACAGAAAAGATGGAAGGGGCGGTTGCGCCCTATTCATCAAACATAATATCCCATATTCCCCAATTCCTATTGGTCTGAACTCTGATCGGATTAATCTGGTTGGAGCAAAGATCGACGGGATTTCCTTTTTCTCCATTTATATTCCCCATCCCTCCTCCTCCGATATATTCCTTCTTAAATCCATTGTCTCCTCCCACTCCTCATCCCTGTTTATTTTGGGTGACCTCAACACACATCACACTAGCTGGGGTTCACATAAAACTAACAGTGCTGGAAATACACTTATGAACATGATTGATGATCTGGACTTATGTATCCTTAATGACGGATCTCCAACACGAATCTCTCTCCCGTTTCATACTTCAAGATTGACTCCCACCCCCACCCAAAGTTTAACTATATCGCATAGACCGAGTGCTGTGGATCTTTCCTTATGCTCCCCCGGTCTTGCTCCTCTTTCCACTTGGTCACTTGATCAAGATCCCCGTAACAGTGATCACTTCCCAATAATTATACATTTCGGAAGACAAATTCGAGAAGCCAACTACACATCATCATACAAATATAATGTAGCTAGAGCAGACTGGCATTCATTTCATAAAACAATTATTAAGACAATTCCTGAACTTCCCACTCCAAACTCATCAAATAACACTGAATGTTATAATTCCTTTGTAAACTTGATTACTACATCAGCTGATGAGAACATCCCTACCAAAACACCTCGTTCCCCAACAATACCACCGCCGCCATGGTGGGATGCTGAATGCACCAAGGCTGTTAGAGACAGAAAACTGGCAAGAAGGAACTTTAAAAAAAACATGTCCGTCACTAACTTTGATAGCTATCTGGTTTCCCGTGCCAAAACCAAAAGGATTTTGAAGGATAAAAAGAAACAGGGTTGGATCAAATACTGTTCTTCTTTATCCCCTGATTCTAACGTATCTGAGATATGGAGAAAAATAAGGCAATACAGAGCAGTTTTTGATCCCCAAGTTTCAAAACCTACATCTTCTAACTGGCAATATGAATTCTTAAATAAACTTGCTCCGCTATCGGTCCCTCCCCTTAACTCTCTACCTGATGAACGCCTTTTCTCTGATGTTACATGTTCTCTTGACGCTCCCTTTACCTTGCATGAATTAAGATCTGTCATAACACGAGTTCACGACTCTGCTCCAGGAATAGATGGAATCCCGTATTCGTTCCTCACCAAAGCAGATCCCGAAACCTTATCCTATTTCCTCAAAATGTCCAACTCGTTTTATGACACTGGCATCATTCCGGCAGACTGGAAAACACAAAGCATAATTCCCATTTTAAAACCCCACAAAGACCCAAATATAGGATCTTCCTACCGCCCTATTGCGCTTTCGTGCACCCTGGGGAAAATAGTGGAACACATGCTTAAAGATAGATTGGAGCACTTCTTTGAGACCAACGGCCTGCTGGCTAGATCACAGTATGGTTTCAGGAAGGGCAAGAGCACCATCGACAATCTGAGTGTTTTCATCACCGACATCCAACTTGCCAGATCAAGGAAGGAAATGATGGCTGCTGTGTTCCTAGACGTCTCTGCTGCATATGACAATGTTCTTATCGATGTCCTTATGGGAAAACTTTTAGATACCGGTGTTCCACCAAAAACTAGGCAGTACATAAAAAATCTCCTATGCGACCGCACCTTGCTCTTATCTACGGAAAATGGGGAAAAGTCCATAAGAAAGGTGTGGAAGGGTTTACCGCAAGGATCGATTCTCAGCCCACTGCTATATAATATATACACTGCAAGTATCGAAAAAAGTCTCCTAAAACACGTAAGAATATTGCAATATGCAGACGACATTGTAATTTACATATCTGGAAAATCTACCCAAATGATAGAGCGTGAGCTAAACACAGCACTACAATTATTACAGAAATGGCTGGATAATCACGGGCTAGAAATATCTCCGCACAAAAGTCAGTTTATGATCTTCTCAAACAGTAGGAACATTGCCCCCATAAACATCACATATAATAATATTCACATCCCTTGCGTACCAGAGGTCAAGTTCCTAGGCATTGTGCTAAGCCGAAAACTCAACTGGAGAGCAAATATCGAACATATTGTATCCAAATGCCAAAAATCGCTCAATATCATAAGATCTGTATCCAGGGTGTGGTGGGGTGCTCATCCAAATACCCTCTCTCTCCTCTATAAGGCACTAATCCGCTCTCACCTTGACTATGCTTCCTTCCTAATGGACCCGATTCCAAAATATTTGTCCATCATGTTGGAGAGGGTTCAATCAAAGGCCCTCAGAATCATAATAGGAGCCATGCGGTCTACTCCTATCAATGCCCTTCAATTAGAATGTGCTGAGGCCCCCCTTCACCTCAGAAGACAATTCCTCGCAGATAGATTTCTTTTTAAGGCCTCCCGGCTATCAAATAACCCACTACTCCCTAAAGTCAAACTTCTTTCAGAATATGTTAATTCAAAACAAATTTGGCGAAATAAAAATCCCCCCCTGTTAGTAAATAGCTTCAAGTTCCTGAATTCTTTCGACGTTCCTTCATATAAAAATACAGTTTACCCGTTATTCTCAAGTCACCATGAATCAAATACTTTCTACCCATTAGTACATAATTTCAATATCCACAAAAACGACCCAAAGGCTCCTTTTGTTCTTGGGGAGTGTTTGGACTCTCTTTGGCAGGATTGGACAACCATATACACAGACGGATCTAAGAGTGAAGATGATGCATGCGTCGGGGCGGCAATATACTGTCCTGACTTCAACTCAGTCGCCATGTATAAACTTCCACCGGAAACATCCATTTTCACTGCAGAATGCCTCGCCATACTGGAAGCAATAAAATTCGCAGCTACAAATGGAATTAATAAAACACTTATCCTCACAGATTCCCTTAGTGCAGTAAATAAAATCTCGGGAAACCCATCAAGGCTGCTGAACAATCTTATAATTCTTCAAATTAAACACGAAATCCTGAACCTCGGGATGCAAGGATTACAAGTGGCCATTGCTTGGATTCCAGGTCACAGTGGAATCAAGGGTAATGAGACTGCGGATGAACACGCAAAAAAGGCAATAGAAAATGGACAAATGTCTCACAAATACATACATATAGAGGACAGATTTCCCTCCTTGTTAAAGAGAATGCACACAAGCTGGGAAAAAGAATGGAACCTTGGAAAAAGTAAAGCAGGAGTGTACTACTCCTACATACAACAGAGCTTTCCAGTCAAGCCATGGTTCTCCATAGGTAAATTCCAAAAGAGGGATATTTCAGTAATATGTAGAATGAGACTCGGTCATACATGTTCCCCTGTCTTCCTCCACAAAATAAAAGTTAAAGATTCTCCTTTGTGTGAGTGTGGATTAGAGGATGGAACAGTCGACCACATATTTTTGGGGTGTCCCCTTTTGGATCACTCTCCTATTTTCAACCATTGTTTAAACAACAAAATCTCTCTACCAATAAATATTACTCACCTTTTATCCATTGCTTCTTTACCCATATATAAAATGCTGTCTAAATTTATTTCACTAAATAATATCAAAATATAATCATGCCTTACTTGAAGTCTTCCACCATCCCATTTCCTCTGCTTCCTATTATACAACTTCCTCTCCCCTGTATAGAAATCCTTCATTTTCCCCTTCCCTATATAAATGTATGTATAGTATTATAGTGTATATATGGATATGTAGTACATAAATGGATGTATAGTATTATAGTGTATAATATAGTGTATATATGGATAGTAGTAGATGTATGTATTATAACATAATGTTTGTTTAAATGTGCCTAATTATAATAATATTATAATGTTTGTTCAAGGGTAATACTAACCAAAAGTAGCAATGACCTATGCCAAATAAAGATTAGCCCACCTATAATGGATACAATACAACTTGTATAAGTAAGCATCAGCCCATACTCTTTTGACTATCTGAGTTCAACATACCAGGAACAATTCCGGAGTCCTTTGCACTCTGACCAGCTAAACGCCATAATACCTGAGGACAGGCTACATTGAAACCCAAGCAAAGCATCAACCAAGACAGGCTAGAACACTGGCAACGGTGAAATAAAGCCTTTTAAAAAGTAGAAAGAAGAAGAAGATTTGTCGCCACATTGACTTATCCATTTCATTGTCTCGGTGACAGAAAAATAACACGCCCAAGTGATTAGTTGACCGCTGGCCGTTGCAGAAATACGATGTCAATGATCTTGCTAATGATTGACAATTTAAAATTAAATCTTTTGTTAATAATATAAATTATACTGAAGATAAATTAATAATGTTGTCGACCCCCGTGGTTAAGTGGTTAGCCGTTTACCTTTTATGCTGGCGTTCTGAATTCGATTCTATGCAGAAGATAAATTCATTAACAATTATTATTCACGCAATTCTTTATGCTCTAATCTAGTTGCCTTTTACAAAAAAAATAGGTACATATTGATAACATAAACACGGAAAAAAACAATGTACTTATCAAGGTACATAATAAAAAAATAATAGTTTAATAAAAACAAAAAAAAAATATGTGAACCAATCACCAACATTTGAACTTTAATAAATAATAAAATAAATAAATAACTTTGAATTCATTCAAAAATATCATTATTTTTTATTCTTCTTTGTTATGAATTACAGGCATTTACGCACAACAATTTAACAAAATACAATTTAATTTATACCTAATTAAAATTTTACATTTTTTTCCACGCATTTGTAAAATTTACTGCCACGCTAGACATAGTCTGTTCTGAGGCAGTACTAATTTGAATTTGCTATGGCTACTATGCGATCGTAAGATTTGTTTTCTTTTTTTCTTCACATATTCCATTCACTTACTCTAAAACCTCTATCTCCACATAGCACTCTTTACAGGGTGAATTGCCTTAAACAAAAAAAACTTCTATCTCAAAAAATTTAAGAGTACCGAGGCAGATCATTCTATACCACCAATCTGCTTCAGCCAACGAGTAACAAGGTCTTGTATCGTTCTTGGCTGTGACGGTCATAGCTGATGTCTGTATCTAGTGCCATGTATCAGTATATAGGTCGGTTAGAACTCAGCAGTGTTCTGATGCAAATGAGACAGTATCAGTCTCATATAGAGCTGTCTTACATTCAAAAATCCACATTATAAGACCATTGAAAAAATTACATGAATTTTGATCAAATGTATAGGATTATATTTTTAATAATACGTAGGCATGCTATCATTAATTATGATTGTTAATCAATGCTTATAATACGTATTTATTTTATATTGAAGTTATCCGCCCATATCATTATTTTGTTGAAGGTTAGTTATTATGTATTAAGAGATATGTAGGTAATCAGATATGAAACCTTCGTTTAAGAATCCTCCTTGTTTTTGTATATAATGTTATTAATTTATATTTCCTATCCATGTGAGTCGGTACGTAAATAAAATATTATTAATATTAGAGTTATTTCCTCATAACGATCATAATCGCACTGTAATCTAGAATTTCACGGTCAAATTGAAAATTCCTTTGAATTAATTTTTTAAACTTAATTTAAAAAAACAATATCATGAAGCGAGTAAATAGATTCCTTCGATATCAATTCATCGGGTAGCACATTGTTAAATGTTCAACTCTTCTTTATGAATTATCATAATTGCTAAAATATATGAAATAAAATTCTATTTGTTACAGAGCATGTTAATTGTTTTTTATAAACTTTATTTTATTACTTTGTATAAACCACATTATTGAAATTGAAATTGTGACCGGTTTCGAAACTATCCGTTCCCTCCTCAGGCAAATTTTCAACTAACACAGAATATGACAATGTGCTTAAAACAAGATTATGGAATTGGTGGGAGGCCATTAGGGGCGGGACTTGAGTGGAATGGCTTTAATTGGTAGGACTATAGGAGAGAGGAAAATATATTAATTTTTGTATCTGATTGAATATTAAAACGGTGGTCATTTAGTATTTAGTATTGTGTAAATTCAGAGAAATTATCATTTTTAAACATGCAGTGTTATTTATAAAAATAAATTTGGTTCAATTGAACCCGGTTCAAAGTTTTATTCTGAAATTCAAATATTCTCATATAAAAATAAATAATTCTTCTATGAGAATATTTGAATTTCAGAATAAGACTTTGAACCGGGTTCAATTGAACCAATTTTATTTTTATAAATAACACTGCGTGTAACTCTAGTATCGTATTTGCGCCTCAATTTTTCCAGTTTATACCTATGTTCAGCAGAACAAACATCAAGTACGTAAATTGTATTCGGACATAAGGAGAGAATTGCAAGACAAAGAAGGATTTGAGTAAAATGAAAGTAAATGCCCTGAGACGGTTTAAACATATTTACCAAAACATATACATGGGTGTAAGAGATGGAGTGAATAGCAGGGGCCGCCCCAGAAAGGGAAGGCACGACTGTGAACGATCTTTTGAAAGAAGGAAACATAAAGAGCTTGAATAATCGTCGATCATAAATGATGCATGGATATAAAGGAAACCAGGTATGATTGCAAAAATAGAGGAGGATGGCGCTCGGTCTTCTCTGCTTACCCCGTAAGGGACATGTATTGAATTGAATATTAGGTTCATTTAATATACACGCATTAATGAAAAGTAAATAGGTACTCAGTATAGACGTCATATAAAAAAAATTAAAAAACAACAGTTTGAGTTATTATTACTAGAGTGGGCCTTATGTAGTTCCTGCACTGCGACCATTTTAATCAATTGTGGTGCCAGATTATTTAATAATAATTGACTAAGAGCAGGTTCTTAACTTGAGTAATTTACGATAAAAAAGCGGATATTAGATATTAATTGTATTGAGTGTCACTGTTTCACGATATTCCACATTCTACGATTACTAAGTTTGCTTGTGAACCCAACAAAAAACTCTGTTATAATAACAAAATAGTGAAGTAGCGGCTACAAAATACTTTCGTTCGGGGGGCACTTTTGCTAGCTGAGCCATCGACCACACGGTAAAAACGTCTGCGCAGTTATGTAGCCGCTGAAAAACACTTTCGTTGAAATTCCCCGCCAAAGTACGAAATAACGAGAAAAAGTCAGCAGAGCGAATCCGGAGTGTGGTAGCAGAACGGGCTGTGCTGGTGGTACCTACCTGATAAATATTATTGACGTCTACTACGGACCTTGAGAAACGCATTCCTGACCGCAGCGCCGCGCGGGTCTTGCCAACCATCCCATACTTACATCATTCGTTCGTTTCATAATATACCTACACACCATGTGCGTATTTCCTACATTTCTATTCATTAAAACATTAATACCTTAATTCCTCTTTTAGCTTTGATTAGTTACACCTACTCTGTAATAAGTAAAAACAGCATTTATTCCCAAAGCCCATGGTTTCATTTGAACCTTTTTTTTATCGTTCGGTTCAGTTAAAATATTATATTAGTGCCTTTATCGACTCGGTTTCGAATTTAATTGACGTTTTAGATTCAGCTTTGAATGGTCATTTTTTTAAGTGTATGTACTTTTTCGTAGATTTCGTAGAATTAAAAAAATAGCTGAGCCAGTTTTTTCCGTTCGGGACTTTAACCCTAGATCTACGAATATCACTTTCATAAATTTAAATCAATCCGAATGAGAATTTATTTCAAGAAGCAATTTAAACGTTTTTTTTTTCAGAAATCACGAATTTTGGCATCGATTTTTCATATTTGTATTTAATGTTTTATATCTCATCCTGCAATGAGTGTTCTCTAATTACCATCAAACAAACAATTACATCATGTAAAACTCTCATACTCGTAATTGAAAAAATCATTTGATTCTCTTAGATTGATTGATGATTTTTATGCCTCTAAATTAAACTATTAATATGTACCATCATTATTGATAGGAACACATTTCATATTTTATAATTGATGGATCTACAAGGAAATGATTACTTGCCTATCAGTCTTCGCTAATTTGCTTCAGATTCAATAGCAAATCGCATTCAGTAGCTAAATTTTGTGAATGTAATAAATTACAATCGTGAATTATTGTGTAACCTAAAAACGGAAGACATTCACTTATCAAATCGTTCCGTACACCTGATTTTTGACATGTTATTTATTCAAACTGGTTTCAACGAAACGCCACATTAATAAATTATAGCTCGTATTTTTATTGAACTCGATTATTTTTTGACAGAGCTTTATATTTTTGCACATTGGTATACAATTACATGCTGTAAAGGTGTATTTGTGGGAGGTGTTGGAAATGAGAGCAAAAAAGTATGTTGTTATATAAGAATCGTTTTCTCTTTCATTCGTTAAATTTTGTTTTGACTTGTTTGTGTGATTTTTTATATCTTTCATTTACCAAACACTTTCAACAAGTTTCTTCGTGTATTTTATTTATCTGCAATGACTTTGTTTTTCTAGTATGCATCATCTCTCTTATTTGTATCATACATCATCTCTCGTATTTCAATCATGCATCTTCTCTCTTATTTCTATCATACATCATCTCTCGTATTTCTATCATGCATCTTCTCTCTTATATGTATCATGCATCATCTCTCGTATTTCTATCATACATCATCTCTCGTATTTCTATCATGCATCTTCTCTCTTATTTGTATCATGCATCATTTCTCGTATTTCTATCATACATCATCTCTCGTATTTCTATTAGCATCTCATATTTCTATCATGCATCATCTCACTTATTTCTATCATGCATCATCTCTCGAATATCTATTTGCATCTCGTATTTCTATCATGCATCATCTCTCGTATTTCTATCATGCATCTTCTCTCTTATATGTATCATGCATCATCTCTCGTATTTCTATCATACATCATCTCTCGTATTTCTATCATGCATCTTCTCTCTTATTTGTATCATGCATCATCTCTCGTATTTCTATCATACATCATCTCTCGTATTTCTATTAGCATCTCATATTTCTATCATGCATCATCTCTCGAATATCTATTTGCATCTCGTATTTCTATCATGCATCATCTCTCGTATTTCTATTAGCATCTCGTATTTCTATCATGTATCATCTCTCGTATTGCTATTTTCTATCATGCATCATCTCTCGTATATCTATTAGCATCTCGTATTTCTATCATGCATCATCTGTAGTATTTCTATCATGCATCATCTCTCTTATTTCTATCATGCATCATCTCTCGTATTTCTATTAGCATCTCGTATTTCTATCATGCATCATCTCTCGTATTTCTATTAGCATCTCGTATTTCTATCGTGCATTATCTCTTTTATTTCTCATTCAGTTTCACATCCCTAATACTAGTATCCCTAAGGCTTTATCTAAGGTAGCGATGAGACCCGCCCTCCATCATGCCGAAGCCCAAAGCGAAGGCGATAAGAGGAGAACTGAATGTAGATTCGGAGTGTGGAATGTGAGAGGAGGAATGAAAAGAAAGATGAACGAACTATGTGATGTGATGCGAATGAAAGAATTAGATGTGATGTGTCTTACAGAGACAAAAAGAAAGGGAAGTGGCACGAAGGAAAGATATGATGGAAGAATGGAATTATAGTCAGGAATAAAAGAGGATGAATTCGCATGTGAGGGAGTAGGGGCTATACTAGAAAGACGAATGGTAGAGATCATGAAAGAGTATTTGTTAGTCAGCTCAAGACTTATGTGGATTAAATTCAAGATCGGAATCACGGGGGTGTTCTTACTTATAGGATACGCACCCGTGAATTCGAGCGCAGAAAGCGAGAAAGATAAGTTTTGGGCAAGCGTGATAGAGGAATTAAATAAGAAAAAAGATAGTGAGAAGATAATACTAGCAGGAGATTTGAATGGCTGGGTAGGAACTCGGAGGAAAGATTTTGAATCAACGCTCGGGCCCTACGGTGACAGTAGAATAAATGACAATGGGAAAAGACTGATAGATGTTTGTGTGGAAATGGATCTCTTTGTGTCAAACACTATGTTTGACCACAAAAAGATTCATATGTATACATGGGAGAGAGGGGATGAAAGATCTATCATAGATTTTGTGTGCGTGGACTCTGCTTTGAGGAAAGCGACGGTGGACACGAGGGTTAATAGAGGTGCCGAACTGGAGACAGACCATTTTCTGGTTGTCTCAAAAATTAATCTTTTTGCTGGATGGCGATCTCGAACTAAAAAGATCAGCCCACCGTCGCGAATCAAAGTGGAGAAGCTACAGGAAGAAAATGTCAGACGAGAATTTGAAAGAAAGGTTGTATGCGCTCTTGACACTCACATAGCGAGAGATATGGATATAGGTGAGGCATGGTATATACTAAGGAACACTCAAATTAGTGCAGCAAAGAATGCGTGTGGTGAAGCGAAAAGATGCAGAATGAAAGGAGATGCATGGTGGAACAAAGAAGTACAGGAAATAGTGAAAGAGAAACATGAAGCATGGAAGAAGTGGTTGACGTGTAAAGGAGAAAGGAATGAAAAAGAAAAAGAAGCGCGAAAAGTATATAACGAATGCAAGAGGAAAACAAAAGAAGCCATGAAAAGAGAGAAAAATGCCTTGAAAGATAATGAAAGTAAAAAAATTGTGAATGATTTTGCAGGTAACAAAAAAATGTTCTGGAAAAGAGTGAATAGGAGAAAGCAAGTAACGTCGAACGGATCAAAATGCATCAACGACAAAGATGGAAATATGGTAATGGATGAAACGAAAGTCACGCAGAGATGGAAAGAGTACTTTGAAGAATTGTACGAAAGCTCGCAGAGTGAAAGCATGAGGTATGTAAGAATAACACAGAATGCAAACGAGAATGATAGAGAAAAAATTACAATAGACGAAGTTAGAGAAGCAGTGAAGCATGCACGTACAGGAAAAGCAGCGGGATTTGATTGCATAACAACTGAACTCATCAAATATGGTGGCGAAAAGACGATGGAATGGTGTCATTGCCTCTTCAACAAATGTTGGGAGACAGGGTATACTCCGTCAGATTGGAGAAACGCAGTGATTGTGCCCCTCTTTAAGAAAGGGTCAAAATTAGACTGCAAGAACTACCGAGCTATCAGTCTGCTGAGTTCAGTTGGAAAACTTTATGCTAGGATCTTAGATCAAAAGTTACGAAAGGTGACTGAAAGCAAGGTATGGGATGCACAAGGAGCGTTTGTTAGAGGTAGAGGATGCACTGACCAAATCTTCTCCCTTCGAATGGCAATTGAAAAGGTTCTGGCAAAAAACCAGAAGCTTTTCTGTGCTTTCATAGACCTGGAAAAGGCTTATGATAAAGTCGACCGGGAAAAACTTTGGAACATGCTATCAGTGTACGGAGTGGAGAGTAAGCTGATAGGAGCAATTGCGTCTCTTTATGAGGGTAGCCAGGCTTGTGTGAGGGTTGATAACTATCTCACGGATTGGTTCCCCATCAACAAGGGAGTACGACAGGGCTGCGTCCTATCACCGTGGCTCTTTAATCTGTACATTGACTACTGTGTAAAAGAACTGAAGAATGCAAATATAGGTTTGAAGCTAGATGATGTGAATGTATGCGATCTTATGTATGCGGATGACAAGGTATTAATGGCTGAAAGTGTGAAAGACTTAGAATACTTGGTAAAAATGGTATTCGATGGATGCATCCAAAATGGACTGAGAATTAATGGAGCTAAGTCTAAAGTAATGGTATTTGAGAAGAGCGAAAGACGAACAATATGCGAGATACGAGTTAATAATGAACTACTAGAACAAGTGGATGAATATGTGTATCTAGGAAGTATGTTTCAGCGTGATGGAAAATTGGAAAAGGATATAGAAAGAAGGGTAACGGCAGCAAATAGAGTAAATGGTGCATTAAGAACAATAATGGCTGACCCAATTATTTCAAGGCCAGCAAAACTCGCTGTGCACAACGCTATTGTCGTTCCAACCATAATGTATGCAAGTGAGACATGGGCATGGCAGAAGAAGCATAAAAGTAAAATTAACGCTGTGGAAATGAGGTCCCTAAGACGAATGTGTGGTAAAACAATTTATGATAGGATAAGGAATCAAGATATCAGAAGAGAATGTAAGATTGAAAGGGATATTTTGAGTAGAATGAAGATAAATGCTTTGCGATGGTTCGGACATGTAGAGAGAATGAACGATGAACGACTGACAAAGAAAGTATACAAGGCTGAAAAGAGTGGAATGAGATGTAAGGGTCGACCTAGAAAGAGCTGGCATGATCATATAAATGAGATTTTGAAAGAGGGGAACATACGAAGTCAGAACAATAGGAGAGCATGTATGACGCGATGTATGAATGTAAATGAGGCAAAACAGGTATGTCAAGATAGAAGAGTCTGGCGTTCGGTTCTCTCTGCCTACCCCAAATAGGGAAACGGCGTGATGGTATGTATGTATGTATGTAGTCTCGAATTGACTTTCCCTTAGATATTTTCAGAATAACTTAATCTCTCTTATGTATTGCTGTTGTTTCTCGTGTTTGTAGACTTATCTTGAAGTCACTGTTTCTTGATTTTCATTATTAGTCTTGGAATTTTTCAAACTTAATAGATGCCAATTATTCTTCATCTTCCATCACACCGACCTCATCACAATTTCGCCACTCATCAGCGCCACTCGATATGCGCCAACATATCAAGTGGCGCTGCATCCGGAATCCCTAAAAACTGCTTGAGGATTAAGCCATAATGATAATAATTGATTATCATATAACAATGGAGACGAATCAAGAATTAATTGTTTAAAATCAAATAGAATAAAAATTAACACAATAGAATAAAAGTTAACACAAAACAACGTGTTAACATTTTTTTATATTAACGATTGAAACAGCATTTTTATTAGAACATTTTTTGTATTTGTGTCTTGAACATTACATAAGGGAGGACGAACGCCTTGTAATTGAAATGACCCTTACTAAGCAAAATGATCATCCACTTAGAATAAAAATTCGTCAAATTTTAAATATCGTTTGATTTAACCAATATTATTCATTCGTATTATATTCACAGTCAAAGTATCCAGATATTGTGCCAGTATAACAAATTTCGCAATGACAATTCATTCAAAACAAAACACTAACAATTTTATTTTCGTTTTTCATATCGCTACGCCTCGTTCTGTTATTTTTGCTGATATAATAATTTGCAACGAAAACACAATCGATTTATAATAATCGATTTCATATTAAGTATTATAAAATAACTACCTTACCGTTGCACAATACAAAGAAATTTTCCTATTATTACCATCCGTAACTAATTATTCACTGCGGTGATTAAAGCTTTTTCTTCTGATTTTACTTTCTATATAATGTGTCTGGTTTTACTGTTTATTATTTCATATTTTTCATATCTTTTTATAACTTTATCATATTTTTAAATTTTCTAGTCGAGGTGATATTGTTCGATCGATTCATTGCCTCGTTATTCAAATATTTTTTTAATTCCATATAGGTACGCAAAAATTGGATTGTTTTCCTTGTCTGTAATCATTGATATTTTGTGACAATTTTTTTAACATTTCAGAATTTAGAATATTATAGGCAAACCAGAAACTCGAGGCACCTACAGGGCTTACGACCTGTTATCGGCTGTTTTTTTTTCTTTCTTTTTTCTGTCACACTATGTAGCTAGAGTATATTAAGTTATCGTCTCATAGATCCAGACTGAAAACACAATTAAAAACTGTCTCCACCAGGAATTGAACCTCGGACCTATGGCTCAGCATTCAGATTTCTTATCAACTGAGCCATGAATGTATGTCTCTTTTTACTCCCCGTTACTACTTAATCGTAGAGCGTCATATAAAAAATGTATACATTAAATTTGTAGTGGAGAATTGAGCGTTGGGCACAACCCACTCGTTTTTTTAAATTTTACCCATCGACTTTTATTCCATGTCTTAAAATGCAACAATTTAAATCATATATATTTTTTATGAACGAAATTAACGAAGAATTAATACGACCATAAAATGGAATAATCATTTTGTATAATCTGAAGGTCTGCCATGAAGTTCTTAATTACATTTTAAAAACATTCTTCAAAAGGTCATCTACAAAGTATTTAGATTAAAATTAACTAACGACAATAGACTCCAATATCTAAATTGTTTTGTAATTAAAACGTCAACACTTTTTTTTACGAACAACCAATCAATGTTAAGGAGTAGGCAATAAATTTAAACGATTGTTTTTTTATTCGAAATTCGGTACTCAACAAGCACAAATGAATAATTTGGTCGCAATCCCATTCATGAGATAGATATTATTGAAATGTTACATAACGGAAAAGTATTTATGTAATGTAGGTATAGTATAGATACCTGTATATATGTAAATATGACAACATCATGTTTTTCTTCTTTGTAGCGAGGACATAAACCGTTTTCTGAGTCATTTGATCAAAATATTTTCAAACAGATGGCATCACTGTAGAATGGTTGTTTTCAATTGATATTTATTTATTTATTTTATTGCAATGAAAAACCGACAGTACATATTACATACAAAATTATAACAACAATTAAAACATTCACCAGTTATAGGTTTTCACCTGTTGACAAAACATTAATAACAAGCTAATGGTCAAAAGTCGAAAACATTACAAACAAAAAGAATAAAAATAAAAGTATATATAAAAAAAAGAAGTATGTATGTAGGAGAAAGAAACATCTGCGAATTAAAGAAAGGGGCGGGTGGTAGGTGGCCTTTAGGAGAGGGAGAGTTGGGAAACGAGAGCTTCTTGAACCTAATTACATCCTCAGAGTTCCATCCTGATCTTCATCGCTCAACACCACTACCTTAGATTTCTGATAAGGAACGTATGTGCCATTGTTTTTTTAAGGAGACAAGGTTGATATTGAAAAGGTCTATTTCATCGAATTTAGTGTTGTAAGATTGATATGATCTGGTAATGAAATTGTTTTTTATGGAAACATGAATGGAATATTCTCGAAATCTAGCCAATGCCAATTCTTGAGATTTTTACGTGCATCGACAATTCGATGTTTTTTCGATGCTTGTCTCCATAATACATCAATTTTAGGTGTATAGAAATACTTTCGATAATGTGTTTTATTTAATAAGGCTATTCAACCAAATAAAAAGTGATTTGTGCCATATGAGTGACTATAAAACCCTCAGATGACAAACAAGCTAGACCCAAATTCTCCTTATAAATAAATTTGGTATAGTAAAATAAAACCAAAGTTTTAAGTTCTACTACTTTAATGGTACTGACTAGTTTCGGTCATCCAGTGACCATTTTAAAACGCTTTGAAAATGGTCACTGGATGACCGAAACTAGTCAGTGTCATTAAAGTAGTAGAAAAAACTTTGGTTTTATTTCACCATACCAAATTTACTAAACTAGGAAACTTGGACAGGGCTGGATATGAACAGTAGTGTAATTGGCTAAAGTATTGTCTTTCTTTCATCTACCAACCAATTTGAGAAATTCTATAATTATTAAAATATAACCTTTCACTTTTATAAATAACCAAACTCGTATACATAGGTCAAACATACTATCAAAACTGAATTACCAAGAGGGATCACACTCGATTGCATAACTTGATGTGATACAATAGGTGAACAGTTCAAATGAAAACTTCCAAAATCATCATCATCTCAATCAAATGTTTTGATCATATAGGTACCTACATCAAATCATTTGTGTAATTAATATTATAATGAAAGTTTTAATTTTTAATGAATAACTAATGAATAATCAATGATCGACTTAATTGGCTTAGAATCATAATGCTTTGTGCATTAATGGACTCAAAATACATATGTAACAAAATACTTACCTATCTTTTTCCAAGAAATCGATATCAGCAGTCTCCATCTTTACATTTTGACGGTTTCTAATTTGTATAATTCAACTCCATATGGCCTAATAAGCCGAAACGGTCATCAATTTATTCCAAGTAGAAAAAAATATACTATCGCAAATTTTCAACGTCTCAATAGAGACAAAGTCGTATTATTATAGAAGAACAAGGAACTCAAGGCACCTACATGGCCTACGACCTGTCATCGGCTGGTTTACGTGATCACTTTATGCGCTTACGCAACGTGCATCAATTATGTCTTCAAATTGAGTTCCCTATCAATCCATTTTTTTTTTGGAGTTTTAGAGTTTCTGATTCGCCTATAAAACTTTCTCAAAATATTAATTACTCCCGACAGGGAAAAAATCCAATACTTGCATATATGCAAACATAAAAATATTCCAAATACAAATCTTATATTCCCGTAATGAAATATAACTATTTGAATTTAAATTTTTAATTGCTTAAAGAAAGATCAATTAATCTTTCACTACATAATTTCAAGCCACGGGCGTCCACTTCGATCTGCTGAACGTGCTTTACTATCTATCCCTATTCATAGTTCTGATTTTTTAAGCTCTTCATTTGAAGTACATTCGGCTAGGCTATGGAATAGCCTAAGTCCTGATATTACGTCGTCTATCTCATTAAACATCTTCAAGAAAAGGCTAAAGCAAAAATATTTATCTGACAACACCTGATTACATCTTCCTCTCCTCTTCCTTTCCTTATCCTTTAGTTTTCCTATCATTGCTATGAATTGTTCTTTTATGCTATCTTATTTGTTTTTTTACTTTTATTCTGCTGTATTTATTTATTTTGTAATGTGATTATGTAACCGATTGCCATAGTACACATTGTTTTGTATACTTAACTCTGGTTGGTTAGAAGAAATTGCCATTAGGCAATAAGCCCGCCAGTGTACAAATTGTATGTACAAGAAGATTCAAATAAATAAATAAATAATATTATGTAGTTCTACATACTATTAGTAGGTACATAGGTATGTATTATTTTTTGTAATAGTCATTGTTTATTTTTATAATTTTTTGTGTTTTTTTTAATAACTACAAATTAATGTTATTTATCATTTGATTTTGCTTTTCAGGCAACTAAAAGTTACTATGTCAAATATTAATTTAATACGCACCTAAGTTATCACTAGGTGTGTCTCCACCGGAAATCGAACCAGCGACCTTTAGCTCAGAAGTAAGACAATTTTTATGAATTGCGTTATTACATGTAGTATTGTCTTGTTTAAGCCTTTTCAAAATAAATAAATAAGCATTATTAACTTAGTGGCCATGATATAATAGCTCTATTACTAACACCTTCGTGGTTTTTTTTTCGTTCTGTGCATAACTACACCTCATACAACTCTGTCAATCAATCACAGAGATTGAATGAAATTGCCTGAGGATGCGACACCTGTGCCGCCCGTTTGTTTAGATAAATGATTAGTCTTAAGGGGACTACCTACACTGGAAAAATATTGCATATATCAATCTTGAATTTGACCGTGGAATAATATTCAAGTAGGTACCTACTAAACCACTTAACAATACTAGATAATTGGTTCATATTCAGGGCCGGGTCTGTGATATTCGATGCCTAATATAATTAATTTTAAAGGTTCCCCCTTTCCGGTGAAAATCGGTAATCAATCATAATTTTAATAGTCAAAAACCCGGTTGTCGCAGAAAAGAGAGCGGAGAGAGAAAAGAGATTTTGAATACGAGAGAAGTAGGTACATGGATTCTCTCACTTGCTTTTCAGTAAAATATTTCATCCAATACAGAATTGTGTATCATCTTCCGAGTTACGAGTAAACAGATTACTTGTATATGACGAAAATGTCATCAAAAATATAAATTTAAAGATATTTTTAATATCTTCAGTATTTTTTTTTTAAATATTATTATGTAATATGTTTTTCTTCCGTGAACATTTCATGGGTTGCAGCTAAATATTCATTTATTTAGTTTTTTTGAAAACTTATGATTTTGCAGTACCTACTAAAGAAACGTGATCGTTCACCTAAAGCACAATCACTTATGCGCAGTTTAAGGGATGTATGAGGATGTATTAAATTGTTACAGAGACATATTCATTTAAAAAAAATAAAAAGCATATATTGTATTCAGTGTCAGGATTTTTTTATTCTTATTTCGAATTATTTTTCCTTTATTTGGCCCCCAAATTTGTTCACATTTAACACAATTTCACCATTTGAAACTACGTTTGATGCGACCCTGTTAATATAGACAAGAGAGTATACGGATTATTGTTCAATAAATTATTTATAATTTTATGGGTCAAAAGAAACATTCGTATTTATTTCTACCGTTTGTAAACATACATACCATTACGCTATGTTCCTTACAGTGTAGGCAGAGAGAGCCGAACGCAATATTTTTCTATATTTACACACATTCATCGCTTCGTCAACATCCATGAATCGTCTCATACATGTTCGTCTATTGTTCACGCTTCTTACATTTCTGTCTTTCAGAATATCGTTCATATGGTCGTGCCATCCTTTTCTTGGGCGACCCCGACTCCTTATTCTATTCCTGTCCACATTATACATTTTCTTCGTCAGGCGATCCTCGTTCATTCTTTCCAAGTACCCAAACCATCTCAATGTGATAACTTTTATTCTATTAATTGCTTCATCTTTCATTCTTTCCTTTTGTCTTCGTTTCTTACCCTGTCATATATCATTCTATTACAAATTCTACTTTGCTTTGTAAGCATACCGCAATGTAAATTTTCGCATTGCTAAGGTGAAGTTTATTAAATGCGATCATATAAAAAAGTACGCAATTAAAGTAGACTATTTTGTAGAAATGTTAATTTTAATTGGAAAAGTATGTTTCAAGATAGATAAGTAATAATTCAGTCATTCATCCATAACCTCATGCCAAACCTATCCCACAATGTGGGGTAACCAGCGACAGTAATATTTTACACAGTGAGTGTATAAATAATAAATAATATTTTAATACGATTTTTTATTTTTTGTGAGGTAACCAACTACAACTACAATGTGAGGTAACCAACGACACGTGTGCGGGTGTGCACTGCCTTATAAAAGGAAGCAAAACACATGCGTGTATCCTCACACACCAATCTCGTCTCACCTAAAAAGGCACTACATTCAGAATGGGTGGTGAAACTCGTTGCTGAACTATGTCAGATGTTATTTTGCCTCTTGTATTTTCGATTACCTACTTATATTTATGTTTATACCTATCCAATATACTTATATGATTATATGCATTTAACAAAAAAATTGGGTTGAGGTCTTCCCATCCCCCTTATATAAATAACAGTATTTAGGTGTATCATTGCAGTGGGTATTCAAAAACAAAATATAATAGTTTTGTAATAATTATTTAGAGAATTAAATAATTTCATTGTTTTTTCATTAACACAGTGGAAGTTCATAATGATCAAGTAAATATATTAAATTTATTTATAACTAGTTGCATGTAACACATGAGATCCAACTGTCGATAGCGATAGTATGTATAGTTGAAGAGTAATAATCAAACTATAAACCCATAAATCGAAATTATTGAAAATTTTAACACATATTGGTATGTAAGTCAAGATAGGACAGTATGGAGGTCAGTCCTCTTTTCCTACCCGGAATATGAAAACAGCATGATGGTTCTGTATGTATGTTTGGAGATTAAGTATCAAACTATTAAGTCTTCTTACATATTGTGTATAGGCGACTGCCATACAAATTGTATGAAGCGATGTCGTCACTAAATTCAATTTTTATAAAAATTGTAAAAAAAATTGAGATGTACCTACTTCTACAATATTATTTTTTTATAGAAAATTAAATTATCTAGTTGGGGTGCTTCGGCTTTTTTCGATATTTTTTAAAAATTTGGAAATATAGGCTGTTAAATTTATCATAAAAAAAATATTTTTCTTTATAAAAAATGTTTGAGAAACCCTGAGTTTTTTTGAAAAAACCAATTTGAGATTTTTTATTTGTCTATGTTTATACCAATTTCCAGCGTTCTAGCTTTTATGGTTTCTGAGATATATGGAAAAAAAACAAAAATTCAAATTTGATAACTTCTGACTGAAACAAAAATTGAAAATTTTGAGTATAAAAGTTTTGTAGGCCTATAACTATTTCTATGTACTGAAATTATAGGCTTTGTGAATCCAGCAGATCAAAAGTTAATAGGGGGGGTGGACAACACACATACACACACAGACACACAAAACTCACAAAATGTTTTACTCCCAATTCTGAGTAAATCCATGTACGGGAACATATATGCTGCGAAGCCTCTAAGTTGGTGTTTTTAGCATGCAAAAAGTCCACTACGCCAATCAAAATGTTCCTAGTATTCCTTATACGCGGGTGTTGGCTCAATACTTTGTCGATATGTTAAGAGAATATATTCTCTTGAACAAATCGACAGTTTGATAATAAATAGGCTCATTAAATTGTACTCATTGTGGATTAAAACGGTGTTTTATTTTTATTTTTATAAATAAATTTAATATTAAATTTATTATAGAATAAACTTCAAACTGCTGAAAATCCTTTATATTTTTCTATAATTGGTTTCGACTTCAATATTTCTGTAAACAGTGTTGCTTTTAAATTTTATGTTATCAGTTTCCAGCTATAAAAATATGGACACGTTTATTATACCGTTACAAAGTAATGTTGTTTCCACATAACAAGAATATTGGTACCTATGATTTTTCCAAAAATGCTGTAACCTTTTAGTTAGTATACCAATGACTGATACAACATACATTTACATCGAGTACTTAGTTATCCAAGTAATGATTAATCTATACCTTCACATTCTATGAAACATTTATCAAATTAAATACATAATATGTACAATGGACTTACATAATGGCCTTAATCGTAACCACATTACATAATGTTGCAATGCACAAACGTCAATATTTCTTTATCAAATATTTCGTATACGCGAGTACCTATGTATTTATATCGTGGTATTAGATACATTTTGAAATATAACCTTAATTTTAAGTAGGTACCTACCTATAACTAAATATACAAAATAAAATTGTATTTTTTGAATGAGTAAATTGGGTATATTGAATAAAAAAAATATTTTGGATTAAGGGGCATATTGAAATCAAATTTCTTAAATACAGTGTGCTTTAGGACATAAAAACAGAGATATTCCCACATGTCTGAAAAGAAAAGTTTTTGAAACATGTATCCTGCCTGTGCTTACGTATGGTCTGGAAACTATCACGCTAACTGCGAGGACCATACATAAGCTAAAATGCACTCAGAGATCCATGGAAAGGCAAATGATAGGCGTAAGTCTAAGAGACAAAATTAGAAATGAAGAAATCAGACGCCAGACAAAAGTTGTTGATGTCATGGATGGAGTTGCAAAACTTAAATGGCAATGGGCAGGTCATGTTGCCAGACAGGGTACGGACAGATGGGCACCCAGAATTCTAAATTGGAGACCATGGGATATGAAAAGGGGAATAGGCCGGCCCCAGAAAAGGTGGGCCGATGATATTGTCCCTGTCGCTGGAAGCGGATGGGTTCGAAAAGCCCAGAAAAAAGACGAGTGGAAGCTATTAGAAGAGGCCTACATCCAGCAGTGGAGAGATGGCTGAGAAAGAAGAAGAAGAAGAAGTGTGCTTTAAAATATTTTTTATTTCTTTTAGGTACTTTTTTAAAAATAAAATTTAAGAAAATCATTCTATAGCTTTTTCATTGCTTAAGTGTTACTTATTTATTGGTTAATTGATTTCATTACATTCATTTTTGTTGTACCTAGACTAGGACCTATGTATTTTGTTTTTTTCTCATTGCTTGAATTATTTAGGTACATATTATTTGTATGATGATTTATGATTTATAGATACTTATGATAATTTATTGGATGCCTTATTTTTTGACTACTTTCTAGTTTTTTTTTCATTTTACTAATAAGTTACCTACTATGAATTAAATTATTTTATTAAATACTATGAATAATTTACATTTTATTAAATACTATGAATAATTTCTTTTTTTGTAGATTTTACAATTTAATTGTTTACCTATTTGTTTGTTTATAGAGTGCATTTTTCATTGTTATTATTTGCTGAATACTTAGATCAATTTTGTTTTCGTTTTTCATACTAAAAATAATTTTAAAAAAATATCCATTTTTTTAAATTTATTGATAATCTTAAATTTCACTTTTTGACTATTTTTCTACGTATTTTATTTGATTCGTTTTTACTACAAGTATACTACTTTATCAATATTTCAAGCATGTAGCTTGAAGTGGACGTGTTACTTAATTTTTAATAAAATTGTCGGTCTTAAAACATAAATTAATCCTAGTTTGATGGACAAAGATTTAATTGAGGAACACAAAACCTGGTATTTTCCAACAACTATAAATTATATGTTTCTGAATGTATTTTATAATGAAGAAATAAATTAATTATTATAATTATATTATTGTTTTTAGATTTTCAATGATAAGATTGATAAGAGACTAGTCAGTCCAAATTATCGTCCTGATACAAGGATAAATCCTGGTTGGTTGAAAGAAATTGCCTAATGGCAATAAACCCGCCAGTGTACAGTATATTTGTTTATATTATGTTTTGAATAAATAAATACATATATGTAGAAATATAATCAAATTTGTTTCATTAAAAAATACATATTTATACTTAATATTGATATATATTTTAGATTCCGCAAGTATTTATGTTTGTATGTACCTAATATAACTGATTTCACAAGTTTTTAATAAATCTAAGATAACGTATCAAAACGATTCTATATAATATAATAGTATAAATTTATTATTTGAAAAACATACCATATTCGTACCTTATTCAGAATTGATAAATTGTCCAAATATGAACCTCATTTTCGTAACGACACTCGGTCGTAAATAATTTCGTGATCTCGATGACTTGTAGAAGACTCGCCATTGCTATCTATCTGAAGACTAATTAAAGATTTATCTCATCTCATTGTTTGTCAAATGAGCAATTAAAAATATCTGAAAAGAGAAACAGGTAATTATTTATTATCGACATTGTTGCGCCATTTATGAGAATTAATTAAAGGTTACGAAGACCTCCTTTGTATAGTCTATGGCAGAAACAGTTCCAGATGTAAGATGATTGGTAATTAATAGTTGAATTGAAAGAATCGGACACAGTTTGACCAGATATTTTAGATGATGGCCTTTATCAAATGGCAATGTTTCGACAATCGTACAAATGCAGTCACGATATATTCAAAATTGCCGCCACGATTTACATGGATGCCAACACTACAATAAATTTTAAAATTATTATTTTCTCGTCGAAGTTTACAATCATTTGTTTAGTTCAGTGAAACTTTGACGTTTCTCTCTTATCATCCTTATATTATTTTTCATTTTTTGTCGAAATTCATGCTTCAATTGGATATCTGACTCGATTCCCGGTGAAGACTCAATTCATTTAATTATTAACACTTACATGCACCCTGCGCAAGTAAGATTTTATTGCCAATCAACAATTTCTTTAAAATATAACCAATGTTTCCTTACCAGAGATGCAGTAGGTACCTAATTACATTGGAAATATTTTCAAATAGTATTTTTCTTATAGAGTTAGGAATATATTATATTATTTCCCTTTTTTAATGAGACGATTAACAATATAATCTCAAATATGTCAAATTAACTCTCTCAAATATGTTTAATTGGGATAGCATGGCGGGATTATTATTATTATTTTAATATAGGCAATACGACCATTTAAGGACGATTTGTGCCATATGACGACGTTAGAATTTAATATACATAAAAAACAAAAAACATTTTAAGAAAAGACAAACAACGCCTACAAAACTGCCATGTTTTTCTCAATGAATTTTAAAAGTTCTTTGTAATTTATCGGGGAAGCATGATGGGATTATGATAGCCTAAAAGTAGAAAACGTTTGAAGCTTAAAGAACAGGCGATACATTAATTGAAATAAGGAAAATTGATGTTTATCAATTGATATTTACTAATAGATAATTAAGAGTTTGATTATGAATTCCTGTGTAGGTATTCCAAATAATAATGATCATCATTGGCTTAACAGTTCACTACGGACCCTGGCCTTCTCCAGAAATCGTCTTCATACCTTCTTATCGACCGCCAGTCTTCTCCAATTAATCAGTTACGTTTCTCTTATATCGCACAGCACGTCGTCCAACCATCTCAACCTATGTCTGCCTCTACTTCTTCTGTTTTTGTCGTCTGGTGTCGAATACCTTTTTTGGAGTACGGTCATCAACCATCCGACAAACATGTCCAAGCCAACGTAGGCACTGAATTTTTATAAATCAGACTACATTAGTTTCATTATACATAGCCTCTAGCTCAATATTATACCGTATTCTACAGGCCCCTCCATCGTTAGTTGGGGGCAATTCTAAATAATATACAACAATAATTGAAGAGTGATCTGTACTGTAAATAAAAATAGAATTGCCAGCCCTGCTTCTTAATATTATAAACTCGTGAAATTTAATGTACAAAGATAATGGCGTCATAATAAATTGTCTAAAATAATCGTTAAAGTGAATAAAGTCTGTGTGACCTCTCTAATCATAATGGCATTCTCTGAATATTATATAATAACCGCAGTTTTGTTATTTATCATCCTACGGATCAACTTATTAAACCATAGATTAACTAGGGTAGATACATATTATATCTAAATCGCCTAATACTAACACCAATATGGCTACTTCATATATTTTCTCAATCATTTTCGTTTGTTCGTTAATTTGAAAATTTTTTCGTCTTTGTAAAACTTTATGGAAATCAACGATGTGTGATAATCTTTTTATCTTTGAATAACCAATAATCTATTTAACAACTTATAACAATAGTTTTACAATACTACAAGTAATCAAAGCTTACAGCTTATAAAAACTGAAAGGTTAACTAATCTGACTTTTCGTAAATATCAAGGTTTTCTTGACACAACCGATGACATCATATTTTGAAAAAGGGCTAACACTCAAAGATGACAGAGTGATGTGATCAATCAAAAATTAGATACATTGTCTACATCAGAGGTCTTGTTTCGTAGATCAAAGATATATCACTTACACGTAGATCACTTGACATGTTTTTCTGATATTTTTTTTTGCATATTCATCAACTTCAAATGTATTTTCAACAGCTGTTATAGTGCTACTGATTTAAATGAGTGATTTAAATTTTTAACTGTAGTGAAGCGCACTGTGAAAAACTAAAAAAACACATATTAACTTTTATACAATTATTATTTAAATTAAAATTAAAACGAACCAAATTCAAATTATAAGGTAGTATTTGGTTTAATTCCGAAGACAAATTAAAGTATTTATCAACATTAAATTCATTAAAAACAAAAATATATTCATCGAAACTGTCACTTTATACTATGTCCATTTTATAATACACTAGTGATGTTGTCCATTTTATAATACACTTTTGTCATTTTGATTTTCTTTATTTTCATTCTTCAGAATAGCAAAAACCGAATAAATGTGGTATTTTATTAAAATTTTAATGCGTTTTCAGAATTGAACCCATTATGTGAGTAAATAGGTGTTATCTGTGTATGTGGATTATTATTCGTGGAATTCCAAAATTAAAGTCACGACTAAAGCCGTAGCCAGGGGGGGATCAAGGGGGTTTGACTCCCCCCCCCCCCCAAATGAAAAAAAGAAAATATTTCTTTAGTAAGTAACAATGAGACTGCAGTTACATACGGTGCACCCATTTCACTATGTTGTTACGGTGCATCCACTCCAAATTTTGTATGAAAAAAATAATTATTGAAATATATTTAATAATTCTGCATTTTATCACATTTTTTTAGCGTGACACTGCGTCAGGTATACTGGTACATGCTCGCACATACATTTGATTTTTAGATGTTTTTATTTTTCCAGGACGCGTGAGACAAACACACACACAAATTTTAATTAAACACACACACTAATTGTTTTTATTTTTTTACTTGTTTAAATTTTTATTTTTAATTGTTTTAATTTTTTTTCGCTAACTTGAAACCCTTGCAGGTCATCGTCGACCCCTGGGAATCAATATAGACCACTTTGGGAATCTTTGGTCTACATTAGTGATTCCCAAAGTGGTCCAGTGGACCCTCAGGGGTCAACGACGGGGCAAGACTCGACGGGGGTCTACGTTGGCGTAAAAAAATGGGGGTTCACAAGTTGTAAGTGTGGATCCATGAAAATTTATCTAATTTCTATAGTAAGGAACAAAAATGATGCACAACTCAATAAAATTAAGGGATTAAGTTTAATGTTCCTAATTATTACATGTATGACAGTTTTAATCCACATTATAATGAGTTATGAGTTGGACTGGCACATGGATCATATAGCCTGTTTCCTTTTTTAAAACCTCCCTTAATTTTCTCTTTATTTTTACCACTCCGAATTTAGGGTTGGAACTCAACCGCAACGCAACTTTCATTGCTGGGTTAAATTTTTTGACAAGTTTCGGGAGTATGGTTGAAATGTAGCAGCAGGGGGTCTATCGATACCACTAAAATTTTGAAAGAGGTCTACGAGAAAAAAAGTTTGGGAACCTCTGGTCTACACGAACACCTAACCTAGAGAAACAAAACGAAAATTTAATGTAATTATATGTACCACATAATATATGTACAAGTTCCAATAAGTACCTACCATATACTATACATGTTCCAATATGTGCAACATACTTGTTCCACGAAACCAGTTATTTTGAAATGTAAGGCATTTGGGCAAACCTAAACCTATGTACATATCGATTACCTATATCTTTATTGTTCATATATTACATTCATTAAGAACCGACTCATAGAATTGATTAATATTTATCTATGCTTTTATTTCTTCTCTTAAAGTCACTATACATACCTTTTTGTTTTTTCGTAAAGTCTGTTTTCTATTATTTCTTTCAAATACATTTTCATATTGATCATAGGTAGTTTAGTTAAAATATAAATTAAAAGTCAAATCAATTACTCGAATCTAAGTCAAATAAAAATATGGATAGGTTATACTAAACTTAAAATAATTATAAATTCACTAACCAATAAACAAGGTTTCATTAAGAGAAATTAATATGAACAGAAAAAATTAATCAAATGATATATTAAGGCATTGATGAGTAAAAAATTTAATAAAATCTCCATAAACCAAAGATCGTTGAAGTTTTTCATTCCAGGTTTTATATTTTTATTTTTTGACTACTGTTTCAAAAACAAGAATATAGTGGTTTTAATGTATCTTATAAAAAAAATATTACTTAATTTGCGGTTTGCAAACATCAAAGCAATAAAAGTTGAAGTGTGCTTTAAAAAGAAAACGATTCATAACAACAAATGTTTTGCATAAGAATTCAAACTGTTAATAAAATAAATAATTTCATTTACGTATTTAAAACCTCTTGTCTTTCATCAATTGCACTCAATACAGGTTTTATAAAGCGAATTTTGTTAGTAAAATTTTTAATACCTACACATTGAATGGTGTGAACTGCGTTTCTTTTATGCAGGGATTTATGTTTATGAAATACTTCGATTTTGACCGCTAAATGATACATAATTATTTAATTATCAAATATTTTATGTGAGCCCATCTCAAATATTATGTTGTCTTTAGTTATATGTAGTACTTATGTAGCGATGTGTGTTTATGAAATTTTTCGATTTTGACCGCTACATGATACATAATTATTTCATTATCAATGATCTTTGATGTGTTGCCCATCTCAGATATTATAATGTCTTTAGTTAAATGTATTATGCAGCGATGTATGTTTGTGAAATATTTAGATTTTCGCCGCTAAATGATACATAATTATTTAATTATCAAAGATTTTATATGAAGTGTTGCCCATCTCAGATAATATGTTGTTTTAGTTGTACATAATATGTGGTAAGCAGTGATTTATGTTTATGAAATTCTACGATTTTGCCTGCTAAATGATACATAATTATTTAATTATCAAACATTTTATGTGAAGTAATGTCCAGCTCAGTTAATATGTTGCCTTTAGTTTTTAGTTTTATTTATGTTTATGAAATTCTTCGATTTTGATCGCTAAATAATTCAAAATTATTTCATTATTAAAGGTTGGCTCTACGATATAAATCTGTCCTTCTTCTATCTTCTTTGGTTTCAATCTTGGGGATTTCTTGACAGCAAAGCGATGCATCTCTTCCTCAACTCTGCTCTGTCTTCAGCGACTCTCTTCAACTCTGCTGTATAAGAGGTACATTTGGTGCTCACGCATAGCTGTTCTAAATACTTCTGGCAGTTAATCTCTAACTATTCCCTCCAAGATACCTACACCCTCAAATGCCTCCAATCTCTTGCAGTAGTAAGAATTCCTAGCCCTTAGTAATTTTCTGAAGGTATCAATACTAAACTCCACGTATGTCTGATCACGCCGATGCTTAGAAAAACCTACATATAATATTATTAGAAACTGTTAGACAGCCTTGACCCAACAAATGCGTTTTTGCGGATACCATTCATGTGATTGTCCCAGATAATCTGGAATTGATATTCAATTAATAAATTGTTATATAGAGTTCTTTGTGATAAATCAGAAGACGTTCACGAATTAAGTCATTTAAAACTTGAATATTGGTATTAGAACTCTTTTAATAAAACCGGTTCATTTGACCGATTATTATCAATTAATTAACGTGCAAATCGATTATATTCATAGCTAACGAGATAAACAAAAGTAATAATTTCTTATGGAAGATTCATCTTCGCATAACTTCATCGTTCACACGTTTTATCATCAGATTCTATATTAATAAATAATGTAAAAATTATCGTCTGATGTGATTTGGAAAAAAATAACTATAAAAGCATGGATATGGAATTGAATATCCCGATGATTATAAACGAAATCTCTTGTTATTTTAACAATATTGCACTTAGTGACAATCGACTTTTACAATGCGTAGATATTTTTTGTATTTATTTTTGATATTTTTTGTGACTTTTATTCAAATAGATTATGGAGCAGAAAATCTTAAAATTAATTTTGGATTTTCTTACCTCAGTGCTTATTTTGTGAATAAATGTACATGCTTTTTTTGGCACGATGAAGCCTTCATTTCAACTTTTGGTCTGGTGAATAAATCTATGTAGGAAAATATAACCTAAAAATCAACAACTTCATAAAGATATTTTTGTGAGTTTCTAATATGTTGTTTTCTTCTTTTTCAGGTAAGGCTGTTCAAAAATATTTTTTGAAAACGACATTAACTCGCCACTTGCGCAAGGTGCAAGAAAGTGATTTTTATAATGATTTCATATGATATCAGTTGCAGTGAGTACCTACCTATTTATTTGTTTTATTCGGTTTATTCCTGAAAACAACACCTCTTCTACACAAATTCACTATAGTGGAGAATTAAAAAAACACAATTCATACATGATTTCCCTACTCCGTTAATATAAAAATGGTCATTTCGGTAAGAAAACGTAATTTATTATTAGTTTCGTTTAATTGCTCGTCTCCAATTATATTTTTTATATATCCGTATTGGGAACAGATAAATTCATTTAGATGTGTTTTATGTCCAAGAATTGCTGGTTGTGAGTTACAAGTTACAACACACATCTAGAGGTCATTTTCCCGCGCTATACGTATCTTCATACAAACCAACGTGGACTTGTTTCTGTCAATTTCGCCATCAATCTATCCGGCCTTATCCGTGGAATCTCCATACTGATTTTGGCATTTCGTTTTCGTTCACATACTGAGCAGCTTCTGAAATTCACGTCAATCTTTAATTAGGTCACGGGGACAGTACATCGACGTCACAGTGTTTCTGATTCCCAATAAACTGAAGTGAAAAGGTATTTTGGTATTTCGTGTTCGTTTAAATACTGAGCAGCGTCTAAAATTCACAACAATCTTTAATGGTGGTTGACTGGTAGAGATTGACTGCGGGCAATAAGTCCGCCACGTTGTTTCATTCAATAAAAGTCTTTTATTATTATAATTGGGTCACGGGGACAGGAAATCGACATCACAGTGTTTCTGTCCCAATCAACTAATGTGAAAAAGGATATTGGTATTTCGTGTTCGTTCACATATCGAGCAGCTTCTGAAATTCACAAATACTTTCTTGGTATGTTATCGACTTCTGATCGTTAAACGTAAGTCAAATGACCAAGATCTCTGGAATCACATAAGCGATTCTTCTAATGATATTAATAATAATTTAAACAATTTCTGTAGCTCCGTTTAATGATTCGTGATCATTAAATAATAACTTCTCAACAGACTGGTTTCTCATTGTATACGAACATTCCATGGTCTCCAATGCATATGTAGTCACTGGCAGTATACATGTTTTATATGTTTTTCTTTTCAAAGTCATAATATTGACAAGTAACTATTTTGCCTAAATACAGAATTAGATCTTGGAGTAGTGAGGAATAAAAATATATCTATAAAACAATTATGAGTCAACGGAAATTGGATTAACACAAAATTTTCCATAATTATTTTGATATCATTTGTTTTAATTTTGTTTCTACTATTTTGAAATTTTACTATTACAATTTAATTCAATAAAAATAAACGCACGCATATACATCCAATCTTACGTAAGTAAAATTATTATTATCTTAGAAGGAAATTACAAAACACCAATAAAACCATGGAACAATAAATTAAGTTGTAAAATGTCAATAATATCATTTTTTATGTCACTAACCTTGATATTTTAATAGATTTTAAGTTGCTTTAATCTGTGTTTATTTTTAGTTAAGTTAAAACATAATCTGTAAATGTTTTAAGAAACAGAAAATAAGATTTACATTTACTTTATTATGTTATTAGCTGTGAATTATTTATAGCTTGAAATGTTCTCTTCTTTTGGTAAAAGAAGAGAATATTTTAAATTGTGGAGAAGAAACTTATAAATGAACAACTCTTGTAGTTATAATATCATTTATTACAATTTTAATAATTACAAAGTGTGTCTTATTGTTGGCAGTCTGAACCAGAATAAAAAATGTACAATTTTCACCTATAACAACAATTTCTTATTCTTGTATGTTTATAAAACCTATTGTTTTAACAATAATTAAATATTCTAGAATGTTCTTCTAAATTAAATATTGTACCTAATTATATTCACAGTACAAAACACATGAGAGACATCTATGGGTAAACTTGGTAAGTTATATCCCAATAAACATACCATCACAAACTTCAGTGAAGAAACCTCACTGAAATACCATAGATGTCACTGCAAAATAATAATATTCAAAATATCACTTATTTACTAATAATAATAATATTTTACACTCCCCAACTTAAAATAAAAAATACACCCTTGAGGAGAAAAAACAAAATAATAATAATATATTTGTTGTCTTGCAACATAATAAACCAAAACAACATAATTAACCAATTATATAAACCAAAATTATATTATTCTTTATAATTGACAACTCGGTTCCTGGGTCTCAGACGATTACTCCAGTCTGGAACTGTCTCACTCTGAAACAAAGAAACGGCTTCATCAGGAAAATATTTTAAATTTTCCAATGAAACCTCATCTGAAAGATTTTCCAATCTTTCATCAGAGTTTCCATCGGTTCTTGAGTCACCATTCTCTAAACCTTGACACAAAGAACGTAACTGATTAAAATGTCTTTTCCAAATTAACTGATTAACCTTAACCAAATAAACATTTTTAGAAACAACCTTAAAAATTATCCCTTCTACCCATTTTCTACCATTTATAGGTCGATAATCTTTTACGAGAACTTTTTCACCAATATTAAATTTATTTTTCTTGTACTTTCTACCACCATAATAACATTTCTGTTTATTTTGACTTTTCTTAATATTAGATTTAATCTTATCTGGTATGTCATACAAATGATCAAAATGATCCCCTGGTAAAGATAATTGAAATCTATTTCTAATCTTTCTACCAAACATTAAAACTGCTGGTTCACATCCAGTTGACGAATGAGGTGTGTTTCGATAATCCATTAAAAATTTATTAATATCACTTTGAATATTAATAAGCAATTTTCCCCTAATAACTATTTTTCTTAAATAATTTTTAAGCGTTCTAACAGAATTTTCTGCTAAACCATTGGATTGTTGATATTGAACAGGAGACGTCAAATGAACGATACCCCATTTATCATAAAATTGCTTACATTCTTGAGAATTTAAGTTCTGAGCATTATCACTCACAATTGTTTCTGGAAAACCAAAATTAACAAATAATCTCTCCAATTCATATAACATACATTTAGATGAAGTATTCTTCATTACAATACATTCTAACCATTTTGAAGTAGCATCTATAATTACCAAACAATCAATACCATCATATTGCAAAAAATCTATATGTAAACGACTCCAAACCTTCTCAGGACTTTCCCAAGGAGATAAAACTGATTTATGAGGATTTTCTTGACAACTTCTACATATACTACAACTATCTATCATAACAGAAATATCTTTATTTATGCCTGGCCAATAAAAATAATTTCTCGCTAGATTTTTAGTTTTAACAATACCTTGATGTGAATCATGTTACAAATTTAAAATTCTCTTCCTTAATGAACTCGGGACAACTACCTTGTGTTGCCACATAATACAATCTTTATAAATGCTTAGTTCATCTTTTATTTTATAAAAAGGCCATACATCTGATTGTTTATTTATTTGTGAAGGCCACCCTTTTTGTAAATAATCTATAATTTGATTACACAAAATATCCTTTTTAGTTTCCTCTAAAATTTCATCAAACTTGATACTGAAATTTTCTTCTGCATCTAGAAGAAAAACAAAATCACAATTAATATCAATACAATTTAAACTTTTAAAATTTTCTAAATCTGAAACATCTAATGTTTCATCCTTTTCTATAGGACACCTCGATAAAAAATCTGAACAGTTATTTTCTGATTTCACAAATTGTACTTCATAATCAAATGCTGACAAAATAACCCCGTAGCGTTGTAACCGATTTGCTGCTAATTGAGGAATATCTTTATCCTGCTTTAAAATATGGCATAAAGCCCTATTATCAATTTCTAAAATAAAATGTCTTCCATATAAATAATGAAACCATTTTTGTAAAGCAAAAATAATCGCTAATGCTTCAATATCTAATATTGAATATTTCTTTTCCGCTTCTGTTAATTTCCTTGAAATAAAAGCTATAGGTCTCGCTGACCCATTTTCAAAAATGTGTAATAAAGTAGCAGCAATACCCTTAGATGAACCATCTGTCACAACCTTTAACGGTAACTTTTTATTATAATGAATTAAAACTAAATCCGAAGATAAAATATTTTTAATCTCTAGTACCGAATTTGAGCACTCTTGTGACCAAACCCATTTAACATCTTTCTTCAACAAATTATATAAAGGAGACAGAATTTTAGCAATATTCGGTATAAAATTACGATAGTAATTTATCATACCTAATAAACCCCTCACTTGCGTAGTATTTTCAGGACTTGGAGCCAATCTAATCGCTTCCACTTTATCAACTAACGGTTTAATTCCTTCCTCAGATATATTGTAACCTAAATAATCTACTGATTTTGTAAAGAATTGACACTTTGATTCATTAATTGACAAACCACATTCATTTAAACGAATAAATAACGATAATAAATTATTAAATAAATCTTCATCGTCTTTTCCTGATATTAGAATGTCATCTATATATATTGACGTACCTCGTAAATCTTGCGTGACAGAATCTATTACTTGCATAAACAAAGCTGGTGAAACCTTTAATCCAAATATTAATGTTTTGTAGCGAAATAAACCCATATGGGTTGCTATCGTAGTATACTCTCTACACTCTTTTTTTAAACCAATTTGACAATATGCAGACTTCAAATCAATTTTCGCGAAAACCTTACCTCCACTAATTTTTTCTAATAAATAATTAATTCCCGGTAAAGGATATTTAATATCCATAACATAAGGATTTATCGTTCTCTTATAATCTGCACATAATCTAAGAGTACCATTACTTTTCGGAATAATAACTAAAGGACTTGCATATTCCGAAAATTTTACTCTTTCAATAATGTTTTGCTCTAACATTAAATTTAATTCCGATTCAACTTTTTCTTTTAAAGCCAATGGAACTGGTCGTGCTTTACAAAATTTAACTGGATGATCCTTAACCATCTTAAAATCTACTTCATATTTTGTAAACTTACCTATATTATTCGAAAATACATTTGGAAATTTTTTTTTTAAAATTGACACACCATTTTCCTTAAAATTATTGTTAACCATTTCCGAAAAATAAATTCCGGAAAACCCAATCTCGAATTCTTTGAAAAAATTTCGACCTAACAAAATTTCACTTCCATTTTTAATAATTATAAAATCTAAAAACCTTGTTTTTTCATTATAACTTACTTGTAGGTTAATTTTTCCCAATACTTTCAAATTAATATTTGAATAAGCCTTAACTTCTAAATTATATTCCAATATTTTCATCTTATGAAAATATCTTCTATATAAATCTTCTGGTAATACAGAAATGAAAGCACCCGAATCTAATAAACATTTAAATGACTTGTCAAACAAAAACACATCGATCATACATGAACTGTCATTGTTTTGAATTGTATTCAACACATTAATAACTTTTTTTTTTGTATTTTTCTGTCCTTCAATATTCACTTTACAATTCGCTTTAATGTGACCTTTCAATCCGCAACGAAAACATAAAAATTCTTTTTCAAAACTATTTGTTTTTTTATTCTTAAAATTCTTACGATTATAGTTACAAGCTTTATTTGACAATACATTTTTTTCTCTATCATACAACTTGTTAGACGAAAATTTATTATTGTCAAGGTTACCAAATACTTGTACCCTATTGGTCGAATTGTGACTAACTTCCCGTTCCAGATGAAATGATTCACCAATAGAAGCTAAATTAACACAATCATCGAATTTTAAATTTTCTCCTTCAAGAAACAATTTTTCTTGAACCTTATATTTTTTTATACCTAGAATAAATATATCTTTCAACACAAAATCCAGATATTTATCAAATTTACAATTTACCGATAATTTCCGTAATCGAACTGCAAATTCCTTAATTGATTCATGTAAATCCTGCTTAGTCGAATAAAACTTTCTCCTATATTCAAATACATTTGATACATTTTCACAATACTCTTTCAATTTTTGCATCAAATTTTCGACACTAAAATCAGTTATTTTCTTAGGAACACATAAATTTATTAATAATGAAAATGATTCCTCACTCAACGTATTGAGAAATAGTGCCCTTTTTTGAATCGCTGAAATACTATTTTCATCATTTAAAATGAGACTTTGTTCAAATCTTGTGAGAAAATTATCCCAATTATCAGTACTATGACTGAATTTTGGGATGTCCATCTGGAACAATCTCTGAGACTGTCCAGAAACCCCTTTACTGCTACTGGCATTAGCATTCATTTTCCAAACACAAAATTAAAAAAAAATATACAAAGTTCAAATTTACCAGATATAATAAAAATAATAAAAAAAAATCAAAAAAAATACATGAATCAAATTAAAATTTATACAACAAAAATAGACAATACTGATCTTTTCTTCTCCTGATTCTGGTAGACCCTCAGCAAGCTCCGGAATCTCCAAGAAAAGTGGACTGCTCCAGTCCTCCTTTCCAGCTTCCAGCCACTGGCTGCCAACTGCACCTTGGACCCGTACCTGGTTCCTTGTGTCCTTGGTCCTCTGCTCCTGGTTTTCTCCTTGCCTGGATACTCCCCTGGATTCCTTGCAGATACCTCCCAAATAAGTACTTGCCAAAGTACTCAATCCAAACTGGAACGCCGTAGAACTCTTCTACTTGTGTCCTGTTTGATTCCTGTTTGATCCCACTGTCCGTGGAATGAAGATCTTCAGATATTCCCTTGGAATGAAGTTCTTTTAAGCCGACTGCGCCATGAAATGTTCTCTTCTTTTGGTAAAAGAGAATATTTTAAATTGTGGAGAAGAAACTTATAAATGAACAACTCTTGTAGTTATAATATCATTTATTACAATTTTAATAATTACAAAGTGTGTCTTATTGTTGGCAGTCTGAACCAGAATAAAAAATGTACAATTTTCACCTATAACAACAATTTCTTATTCTTGTATGTTTATAAAACCTATTGTTTTAACAATAATTAAATATTCTAGAATGTTCTTCTAAATTAAATGTTGTACCTAATTATATTCACAGTACAAAACACATGAGAGACATCTATGGGTAAACTTGGTAAGTTATATCCCAATAAACATACCATCACAAACTTCAGTGAAGAAACCTCACTGAAATACCATAGATGTCACTGCAAAATAATAATATTCAAAATATCACTTATTTACTAATAATAATAATATTTTACATAGCTGAACTACTCAACATTAAAATCTGCGTGGACGTTTATACCTCTTTAAGTTTTAGTTGCATTTTTTTTACGGTTCGCTCGTTTTAAAAAGATTGCGCGCTTTCATTTGAATGAACGATTGTAAATCATAAAGCCAAAAGAAACGTTTTTTTTGTTTAATTACATCAATCATATCATCGCCTTAATAGTTTAAACATAATGACAAAATTGTATAAACTAATTGCATGTAACACATGAGATCCAACTGTCGATAACGATAGTATGTATAGTTGAAGAATACGTAACTAAAACCCATAAATCAAAATTATTGAATATTTTAAGATCGTCTTTTTTCTATACAAAACATGGAGGTATGTATGTAAAGATAGGATAGTTTGGATGTACTACCCAAAATATGTAAACAGTATTATGGTATGTATGTATGTTTGGAGATTAAGTATCAAACTATTGAGCCCCGTAATTATTGTGCAGTGAATACTGCCTTACAAATTATATGAAACAACTTTTTTATAAAAAGTCACTAAATTCACTATTTATAAAAATTGTTAAAAATAATTGAACTATGGAACTTTAAAATCAGTTTGAGATTTTATATGAGTATATGTCTATATTTATACTAATTTTAAGCGTTCTAGCTTTTATTGTTTTGAGATATATGGAAAAATAAAGTAAAAATTCAAAAGTTGATAACCCCTGACTGAAACAAAAATTCAAAATACTGAGTATAAATTTTTTTAGGCCTATAACTATCTATATATTCTGAAATTTTGGGCACTGTGCATTGAGCAAAAGTTATCAAAAGATGTAAGGGACACAGACACACTAAATGTTCTACTCCGAATTCTGATTAAATCCATATTTATAGAATGCTGCGAATCCTCTATGTTGGTGTTTTTTGACTTAAATGTTGAAAAAACTATGAAAAATATATACCTGACATACAAATCTCGCGTATCTCGGCTCGATACTTTGACGGTATGTTAAGATAAATAAATTCTCTTCAACAAATCGGAATTGAATGAAATTCAATGAATTTTTTTCTGAAAACAAAATCTATGCACTCTAATTAACTTGCCAAAAATAAGTTCGTTTTGAAATAACAATTACTTCTAAATTACTTCTGTTTTCAGATCAAAGAAGCAAAATATTTTTCGCGAAAGTATTTTTTTAATATTTGTTCTCTGCTAGGAATAAAACCTAGGGGGTTGACACAGAAGTGAAACGACTTTTCACAATGCCAAAGGGGTCGACATTATCGTTTTCTATTAATTTTTAATTATTTATTTATTTATTTAATATTTCTCGTCGGGCAACTAACAGGTACTTACTATGTTAAATATTTATCTATCAAACACCCAATAACAAGTTGCCATATTCTGGAGTCTCACATATCCAGACTGAAAACACAATTAAAAACTGTGTCTCCACCGGGAATCTAACCCGGAACCTTAGGATCAGCAGTCAGATACCCAATCAACTGAGCCAAGAAGGCCGATTATTTATTTGATAGCACAATTTTAAAATTTTCATCAAAATATTGTCATATCTGCTCTAATCATATAAATATTTTACGCCCCTTCTTTCAAAATTTATTTTTAAAAACATACAACTCATTGTATATTTGCAGTATATTGTTGTATATTTTATTAACTGTTGAATGATAAACAACTTTTTATATTTTATAGTAAGTACCCCGTTCAAGATGTTCATTTAAGATATGATGAAATATTGTTTAATACGTATTTTTTATAAATGATTCGCATAAATAATTATAAAACATTGGAATGATTTACTAATTCGTTAGTAAATGTTTCGTTTGATTTATATATTACAATAAAAGCGAAAATGTTTATGACGTGTGAAATTATTAAAATAATTTCGACAATTAGTGATGTAATGGCTAATTTTAAAACGATACGATAATTCCAAGAGTCGTATAATGTCCAACTCGTTTAAAATTCAAGAATATTCATTATTATTTTTGTTTTTAATTTGCTCGATGATATAATAATAATAAAATGGTATTAACATAATGATCCAAATATGACGTACCAAACAAATCATCTGCGATCATAAACATTTGTATCAAATCCTAATAATTTGTTATTTGTTCGAGATATTATACGAATGTGTCCTCATAAGTAGAATCAGAATTGTTGAGCATTTTAACGGCATTCAAAAAATTCGTTTTTTACTAAAAATGGATATTGGATATGAGTTATGAGATATCACAAGACTATGTCCAAATAAAATTTTTGAACATTTGTTTGAAATACTAAAAATTCTATAGATATTTGAGACGTATTTTTGTAAATTTACATTGCAATTTTTAAATAAATACGCTGTAATGTTTTCTTTATGTTTCTAATCGATGTATGTATGAAGCAAAGGTAATGTTTGCAAATTTATATTTATTTTAATCTTGGCCCTTCCTTATTCGATACTCCTTATTTTTTTCTCTTTCCACCTAACTGTGTTTCCTGATTTCAAATCGTTCACGAATCACTTTAATTAATTATAAGTTCATTTTTCTACGGAAAGGTGTTTCTTCAATCATTTCGTATGTTTCTATTGTTGAAATCAATAATAAAGAATTTCCTCGTCAAAAAGGTGTTGTTAAAATAACAATAGTTACAAATATAACAATTGTAGAGAATAATGATATAAATAAGTACATCTCTAGATAACAAGATATAAATAAGTACATCTCTAGATAAAAAGATCTTTTAAATGTTGTGATTTTTTTAATTTCATTCGCCGTTCTGCTCACAGCTGATTGTCAAGGTCCATTGACAAGTTTAGTTGAATTTATTCTTCAGTTTGATAAAAAAAATACACCACTGGTATAATAATTTATATATTTAATGAATAAATCTGCCAAAAAATTTTGTTTATTGGCTTTAGATTTACGGTAGTACGTGTACTAAGTAATAAAGTATTTATTTTGTCAAATTTGACGGCAATAATATCTTTGGAATTTTAAACAAAATTTTATCATTTATGTTCCTCAAAGATTTTTATTTATTTTTGATTTATATTTACGGAATTCTGGTTCAGTATTTTGCTTCATAATAACAAACATTTATTGTGATAAAAAAGCAGTTCCAGTACATACAAATCACAATAATAAACAAGAGGACATAGATTTACAAAAGAAAAACAACCTCTCCACCCCAAAAGGATCATGCTCAGCTGTGTTGTGGGAGGACAACCCTGTTTTATACTCCTTTTAGAAACAAAGCATGGCGGTGAATAACCTTAATGAGCTTTTCAACCTTTAATATTTATTTCGATCCATAATGCCACGATACAAGCAGAAAAATATTTAGTCGGTTTTTTTATTGAGACAATATTAGGTATAATCACTACAAATTCTGCTATTAAAAACCGAGTGATTTTTATGAATATTTATAAGAATTCAATTGGAAACTGCTGTCGGTCAGCAAAAATGTTTCTATGATATCATTTCAAGAATAGTTATGAGTATATTAAGGTGCCCCACATCATCTCGCATTGGTTCAAGCTTGCGAAATACTTGGTATTGTAAATACCTTATATCAATAGAGTTTTTGTAAAAAAAATCGTTATGTAACGAAAACGTAATAAGCATTATGATATTCAAATCTGAATATACTATTTAAAGGTCAGACAAACGATTTGGTTAACAGCTAGTATTTATGGCATACATAGCTCATGACTAAATAATCTATACTATAGTAATATATCAATATAGATTCTATTACCAATATACATATCAATCGATGCGATTTTTACTCCCTTATACAACATAAACTCTTTATTTAAGGAAAAATTAAATTATCGTCAATCTTTATTTTAAAAAATATTTTCTTATTAGTTCATAATTATTTTGTGCTTTTAAGAAGTTTTCACGCGAATATAAATTAAATTATGTCGACCTTTGTAGCTTGGTTAGTTAGATATCCGATCCCTTCACCAAAGGTCACAGATTCGAACCCCGGTGGAGACACAGTTTTTGATTATGTATTCTGTCTGAACCTGTGAGACGATTAAAATCATAGGTCTCCATAAGTGACAGCTTCTTATTAAGTTTGTTTTAAATAGTAATCTAACTGTCGATTCGTTCAAGTGAATTTATTTCTCTTATATTGGTCCCGTGTGAGGAATTGTTGAACGGTTTTTCCAACTTTGAAGTCAAAAAACACCAACTTCAAGGTTTCGCAGCATATATGTTGTATATGGATGAACTCAAAATTCGGAGTAGAAGATTTAGTGTGTGTATGGGGGGCCCCTATAACATTTGATCCGCTTAATGCACAGAGGTAAAAATTTCAGAAAATATATCAAGTTATAAGCCAACAAAACTTCCTCCCTGGTTCTTCTATAATATCCCAACTTCGTCTCTATTGAGATGTTAAAAAGTTTGTCAGTAAAAATTCAAAACTTTTGTACTCAGAATTTAGAATTTATGTTTCAGTCAGGGGTTATAAACATTTGAATTTTTATTTTATATTTCCATATATCAAAAAACCATTTAAGCTCGAACGCTGAAAATTAATATAAATATACATAAAAGTGAAAAAGTGTCTATAGTCATATCAAGATTTTACGAACGTTTTTTAATTTATTTAAATAATTATTTTTTTATGACAAATAAGTGTATAACTGCCAAAATTTTCATTTTTTTAATGTCGCCGAAACACCCTAACTAAATCATATAATTTTCTATAAAATGTACATACATTAAAAAAGCAGCAAATGAAATCCCCTCAAATTATAGAAATTAAGTAAATATATGAAACATCTTTCTTCTTTCCCCTTAGCGCTTTTGTCCCGTTTCTATCGGGGTACGCTTTGACCATGATCCTGGAATTGGCGAGTCTGATTATTACATTGAAGCGACTGCCATCTGACCTTCGTAACCCATAGAAAGGGGAACCAGACAAATTGGATCATGGCTACACATAGCTAGTGATATAAATCCGCACATAGATTTTTTAAAAATCCAGAGGTGCGTGCCCAGCCCGGGTTCGAACCGTCGACCTCACACATGTGAGGCGACGACCTTACCACTGGGCTATCACCGCTCTTCATCGTTTCATATAATTTGTATGGCAGAAGAATGCACAATTTCTACAGGGACTATCAATAGTTTGATACTTAAGCTCCATACATACATATCAAACTGTTAACATATTCGGGGTAGGAAAAAAGGATTGACCTCTACACTATCCTATCTTCTCAAACATGTTTGGTATATAAAACAAAATATTTTATTATTTGGATTTAAGGGTTTAGTTTGGTATATATTATATAGTTCAACTTTACATACCTACTTTCACCATCAACTTCTTCTTCTCTATGTATCCTGTCGGGTCCCCCCGACGTTGACGATCACTCGGGAGAAACTTTCCCTGTCCTGTGCGGTGCGGAACAAGTCCTCCACACGCCTCATTCCAGTCCACTCCCGAATGTTACGGAGCCAGGATAGCTGCTTCCTGCCGACCCCTCTATGGCCTTCAATCTTTCCTTTTATGATCAACTGTACGATCGAGTATTTTTCGCCTCTTATTATGTGACCATAATATGAAATCTTACGGAGCTTGACTGTCGTAAACAACTGTCTGTCAGTATTAGCTCTACGCAAGACCTCAACGTTGTTCACCATGTCGGTCCAGGATATCCTTAGCCTTCTACGGTGAATCCACATTTCGATCGCTTCCAGGCGGTTTATGGTACCAACCTTGAGGGTCTATGCCTCAACACCGTAGAGCAGGACCGACCATAAATAGCATTTGATCATCCTTTGGCGTAGTTTCAGATTGATGTCGTCGTTACAGAGGAGATTTCTCATTTTATTAAAAGAATTACGGGCCGCTTCTATCCTGCATTTTATTTCAATATCAGGGTCTAGGTTTTCGGTAATAATACTCCACCAACAGTTGGATTTAATGTTTCAATTAGTATTTGACATAGTTCCTACATGTTGGTTCTCGAGCAATCCATAATAGAAGAAAAAATAAACTAGAATTTTTTTTTAATTGCATATATGTTAAAAAAAATGTTTGTCAATAAAAAATAAACTATTTTAACCTGTACTCATATATAAATACTTATATGTACCTACTTATACTAAGTCATCATAACATTAGTAATACGATACAGGAATTTCAAATCTGATTTAGATTTCTTTGTGTTGCATTTTTTACATCAATCAATCAAATTTTTATATTCATTCAAATGATACATTGAAATGCATCATGTATCATGGCCGTACAATGCAATTAATATTGCTCCAATTATAAACAACAGTTTCAAGTGCACTATTTATATAAATATTTGCATCCGTGGTTTTTATTATATTTTATATTAGTATATGTACCGACAAAATCACATATCATTAGTAACAGACACACATTGAATTAAATACCCTGAAATAAGAACTTATTCATTCACATACAATCCCTAAACTAAGCATCAAAAATGCTATAAAGCAGCTCTGTCACCGATCCATCTAAAATATAAGACAATATTTAACTCCTTGATTTACAAATGTCATCTTGCCTTGATGATAGAATCCTTTCCGCTCGTCATCATCAAATAAAAACATTAGAAAAAAGACACATGATGTTTGCACCTAGATATTTAAATCTTTTTGGTGAAATACTCGAACAAACACAAAAAGCCGCGGATTATCCAGTTGTCTGAATGATTTCATCTGAAAAAAACAAGTAGGTATATGAACATCCCTAGCAAGGTTAGAATCTGCAAGACATGTGTTCGTCCCATAATGACTTACGGAATAGAATCCAGAGCAGACACTATCCGTACCAAAAACCTCCGTCATACCAGTGAAATGGTGATACTCAGAATCATCGCTGACAAAACCCTTCGTGATTGAGTACGAAACACAGAGATCCGAAGTATGTGCGAAGTTGAGGATATCGTAAAATGGGGTCGACAGAGATGAAGGTTCTGGAACGAACACGTGTCAAGAAATATAATGTTCCCCAAGAAAGTAAACCTCCAGGACATCCTCTCAAGAGATAGAATGACAGCTGGCAGTCCACGTCATAAGAAAGAAGCTGACACAGGAAATAATCAGGCCAACAGGCCTTAAAATAGAAGAAGAAAAAAGACGTGCCATTAATTGTCCCTTTAGTATTTTTTTTAAATTGCCTCTCTGAAAAACTAATTATGTCCAATAATTGATTATTCATCTAATGGGCAAGTGACATTTATAATGTTTTTTAAGAATGTCGATATTTTTAATTATACTAAAATAAAATATAAAAATGCAATTTTAGAGATTCCTGCTTTGTTCAGTTTGACTACGAATGCCACAACCTTCCTTTCGCTCTTTTTTTCATTTTTCTTCTTCTGAATCTTGAGTACCTTCTCATTTTTAATAGTAATTGTTTTTTACATTGCAGGTTAAAAAAATTATGTAATATCCGCAAACAAAATCGTTCTATGACATATTGTTTACATTGAATTTGTTGTAATATTTGTTTGTTGTACAACGCGGTCCTGCAAAAGTGTCGTTTGACTTTGTTTACTGTAAAAACATAAACATACGTGCCTGTTGGTAACGAACTTTTAAATAATTCTCGACTATTTATATATTATATTAATATAATATGTTATATTATCCCTTTCCGGGTCACGATTTTGTGAAATGATTATTTTCTCCATTCACGCAAAGCGTCCACAGACACAACATAATCATGGCCGACAATTATACATAATATCATGCCGCGAAATGATCTAGCATGATTTTAATCTTAAATCATCTCCAGTTATATATGTATCTTCTGACATATCCCTTTTTTGGTCTGTGAAAGTACCATTCTAATTTTTCTGCTACGTGAACGTAATAAATAATTGCCATCGTTTCCTATAAACATTTATCATGGGATATAATGTTAACACGATTTTTCTATTATGTTTTATAACAATGATCGAATTTTACAGTCATACTTCAACTTCCTTCGACACCTTTTTTATCAGATTCGATATAAGACATTTTTATTATTATTTTGCGTTCAATATGCGACCGCCGTGGCACTTGGCAGTTGGTAAACCGTTTGGTTTCTGTGCGGGCGTCTTGGGTTCGATCCCCGACAGAGGAGAAATTTATATAAATTAATTTCTCTCGCAAATATTGATTCTCTGGGCTGGAACCAGTGGTTAGTAGGAAGAAATTTGCATATGGCAATAAACTCGCTACTAGCCCAGGGTCGTGTTACTATTATTAATATCCATTTTCGATTTTTATAATATTGAACAGAATTTACTTTGCCACCTATTAATTTTTCCGCCCTTGTTTGTAAATAAATTAATTCAACCCACGCGAGTGAGTTATTTGATGAGACCGGTTTCGAAGCCATCATTTCTTCGTGTCAGGACATATGACAACTGAGTAGTCTTTAGGAGTGTTAGTCTTTAATGGTATACTTCGGACCCCTGAACAGACTTCTGAACATATCCTATGGGAATGCACTAACTTCTCCGTGTCAACTTTCCGACGAGAACTCTACGACGATGTCCGAGGGAATTTCTTTGGACCCATTGGACATGCGGACCTTGTAGCCACGAAGAGCACACTTTCTGTGTTTAATTTGGTGCACTCTTATCTTCACTATCACTGAGCAGTGAGCCAATTCTTTCCCCATGATTAGCTCTCTTTGTTACATTAAGTGCAGTGTCTGCGAGGTTTTAGAGTTCTCCGGACTCTTCGTATATTCTTTATGTGTTCTTTCAGAGTTTTGCAAGGGGCCGTTATTAGTCCCCATAAGCAGAACGGGTGGTGTTGGGGGAAGAACAGTGTACTTCGGAACAGTGATAGAGAGGGAAGACGAGTGGGGGCTGGTGACAGCGGCGAATATAATTTGATCAACGGGAAAAAATTAAAAGTGGATTACTTATTGTATTTTAAATATTTGTAATAATTTCCACTTTATTCATAAATTTTTCGAATATTTTTATGATTCCCTACATACCTACGCTTGCATTGGATTTTTTCCCTGTTGGGAGACAATAATATTTTCAACAATAATTTGTTGAAATAATTTGTCGAAAATATATTTTCAACTAAGCAGATATTTATGAATAACATAATATATTATATAGAATTTTCAAAAATTGGATTGATATGGGAACTCAATATAAAGGCATAATTGGTGGACGTTGCGCAAGCGCTTCGAGTGATCACGTAAACCACCCAATGACAGGTCGTAAGTATTGTTTTCATAACAAAAATGGTCTTTCTATTCAATTTATATTCGCCAAGCTCAATTAATGAAAAATGACGCATATAGATGTTGTAGTGTACCTACTTCCTTCCGATGTAGGTAAATGATGCAATGGTTAAATCTACGACATTCAACAATTTACATCCAAATTGTCGTTGACTTATTTCGCCCACTTTTATACAAAATCTTATTCATTCATAATGTATGTAAGTATACATAATACATCACATGTATTCCGCTATCCTACTATGACTATTACTAGTTGCATGTAACACATGAGATCCAACTGTAGATGGCGATAGTATGTATAATTGAAGAATACGTACCAAACTATAAACACTTAAATTAATAAATATTAAGGTAAAACAGGTAGATATGTATTTCAGGATAGGATAGTATATGTATAAAGAATTAATGCACACCACTCCAGTAAACGGTTAAGATTCAGTTGTAAAGCCATGCGATAATTTTAGTTTTTTTATTGCTTTGTATACATATTTTCAAATCATCTGCAAAAAGTAAGAAATTTACATCATGGAAAATATCATTCATTTTATCTCAACACAAACATATGTTTTTTTTTTTTTTTAAAAGGACAAACTAAAACTGTGTATGTAAGAATATTCAAGTTGTTGTTGCATATTATAGTAATTAAATAATATCAATAAAATGCTTTTATTAAATAAAAAATATTTTTTACTCAACGTGGCGGACTAGGTGTCCGAATCTCTACCAGTCATCTACGCTAGTAAATTAACCAACCAACAAAAATAAAACAAAATCATTAACAAAAAAACAAAAGTACTATAGGATAAACTACGAAGGATAAAGGAATTATAGGTATGTGGATAGAAAGTGTGACTTTAGAAGGTTCTTAAATACCGCCAAGCTAAGAGCATCTTTCCTTAGGTTTATACAGTACAGAAGTCATGAACGTCAGATCCAATACAACGATTAACTTAAAAGGTATAACATGATTAGTCTTGCCAACTGAAGAAAATTATTTGTTGCATTAACACGATATAAAATATCCCATAATAAATTCGATTGCATTCAATTAAATAGTATGCTTCAAATACAAATTCCATCTAGATTAACGAGACAGCGCCAACTTTTTTTCACAAATACTCCAAGAACTAATGCAGGACTCAGGATACCGCTTTATAGAATATGTAAAAACTTTAATGATCAATTCAATGACCATATTGACATTTTTATTGCATCTGAATCCATATTCAAAAGGGAAATTTTAAAAAAGATCACTGATACAGCCTCTTAGGACCTGGGTGTGGCCGGAATGCACTGTTGAGGAATTAATGTTATGTATATGAGTGATGTCATTCTTGTGTATTCCAAACTATACTTCATAATATGATTTTTCAATAAGTATCATTTTTTTATATTCTATTACTTTTATCTCTACCTTATTCTTTAAGCACGTCTATGTTTACATATAGCGCGCTGGGCTAGTAATCCAGTGGTCGCGAGATCGAATCCTGCCTCGACCGATTTCGTTCACCTATAGCACAAGCATTTATTTGCTTATTTTAGGGAACATAGGAAGATGTATATGTACTTATTTAACAAGGACATATTCATTTAAAAAAAATCAACTTTATTATTTATAAAACAAAAATGTGTATGTGTGTGTAATTGTTTTTTCTCTTAATAAATAAATAAATAAATCTCTTTTACCATCGGGTAATTGATTCCACAATTCCACATGCGGGCTGCGTGAATTGTACCTAAGTGTACGTGGATTGGTATGTTGTGTTGAAATAAACAAATAAAAATATTGCTGTAATACTAATTTAAAAAAAAATCTTCTTCTTCGTTAAGTAGGTAGATCTAGTTGGTCTGTTATTCAGAAACTATGCCTTCTAGGATGACCAAGTCCAGCTATCCTTCCATTTTTTGGGTGATCTTCCGGGTAGGCTGCGACCAGAGGGGATTTCACTCGCCGCTATATACGCAAGTATATCACTGTCCATTCTGGCTACGTGGTCACTCCAATATCTTCTTCTGGATCTACTACACCGAACTATGTCATCTATTCCACATGTTTTTCCACATTTGAACAATGCGAACACTATCTCGGAGAGTTTTTCCATTAGTGATTGACCTTAGAACCTACATTTCCGTTGTCCTTAGGAGCCCCTTGGTTCGAAGTGTTAGCTCGCGTTTCCACAGCATACTTCATGATCGGTCGCACGCATGTCTTACATATTATGACCTTGCTGTCAATACGTATGAGTTAATTTTTCAGATCATATATGTTATTGACATCCAGATACGACAGAAGCTTTATTGACTTATTCGCGCATGTGTTTATTTTTCAGATCATATTTTATAGACATCCAGTTACGACAGAAGCTTTATTGACTTGTTCGCGCATGTGTTTATTTTTCAGATCATATTTTTTAGACATCCAGATACGACAGAAGCTTAGCCATGTTTAGCCTCTGTGATACCATATTATGGAATTTGTTCAACATTATTTGCAAGTTGTTCTAAGTTTCAGCTATTATCGCCGCATCGTCTGCATAACAAATAACATTAACAGTTATGCCACTCATTTTATAGCCTAGTCCCAAGTCAGCCACCTCTTCTATGATTTCGTCCATTATGATATTAAACAGAATCTCTACTCCTATAAAAATACTGTGTGCGAAAAAATACTTTTTCACAGACATCGACATTAATAAATATGTAAAATGTATCATTAAACAAAGTAGCAATCTAATTAAAAAATAAAAACACAAAAATATTTCAATAAGTTCCTAGGTATTGTAAAAATTACCTAAATTTATAAAATTATTAATTAAAAACGTTATTGTACTTCGCCACGTAATATCGTATGTTATAATATCTCGTTACCCAAATAGAACAGAGGAAACATGTAGGTACATAATAATATTCTGTATTTTCACGGATGAAATTTTCTTAATCTGACATGATTTGTCAATTAAGCTTATTATTTATCATTATTGATTATTGTATTGAAATCACATTTCGTAATATTACAGTTGGCAGCTTTTGATGAAGGTACCATATTCACGTATTTAAGTACACTTTATAATATGTAGATAGATTGCGCAATCGAAAAATTCTCGTGTGAACGGAAGTTATTTGTCTTTAGCTCTTTATAAGCATATGTACTTACTTTTTTATCTGCTCTGTACATGTGCGATCGTTAAAAACGCCAATAAAATAGTATATAACCCATATGAATATGAGCTGCGAATCTTTCTGTGAAAGGATTTGTATTGTTTTGTGTCCTAGAAACCAGGTAACACAATACCTACGTACTACAATTTATATATGTATATTAATTATCCCTTTACAACTCGAAGTCTTTTCAATTTTCAAAATTTCTTAGAGTGAAAATAAGGAGCTCTTGAAATGATCTGTATGCGATATATGAATCAATATAATTGATTGAATTTATTACATGAGTGTGGGTAAATTTTTGTAATTAAAATTAATAAAAAAAAATCAGCTTCAAAATTTTCGTCCGAACATTCACGAAAGAAACAAAACACGCACATTTTTAAAATGTATGATACTTTTTTTTAAACAATATTTGATAAAGTCATCTAGATATTACTTAAATCATCCATTTAAATGCTGTGCTTCCGACTCGTCAAAACATTCAAGCAATTTCCTCATTAAATTCTATAACTTCGTGAGCGATTTATACAAAAATTTAGTGTACCTTTAGGTACTAGCAATTTTGCTATTATTTATTATCATTTTCTACCATACACCCATATATCTTTAACATTGTATTTTTTTATTTGATTTTGTTAATCATCAAAAAAAATATAAAATTTACACATACGTTGATTTACGGTGAGTCCTTGCATGTGTGTATTTATCTTTTCTAAATTAATTATTTTGAATTCATCAAAAAGAATTTACGGATAATCTACAATTCGTCGATAAAAGAAAAAAATTGGTGAACGTAACCAAACCATTTCAAAATACCACAAATAGAGCACAACATTGGTAGGTATCTAATCAAAATCGATTAAGTTATTAAAAACAGATTTGATCTAAGCTTACTTTAATTTATTACTTGTGTGTATAGATAATTATAATGTTTTTTAATATCATAAATAAAAACCACAAATATCTGATAAAATCATTTATATATTTTTAATCAGCACGGTTATTATTTCCAAGTAGTTGTTTGTTAAAGTAAATAAATAGATAATTACAGATTGTAATAACATAAATACTTGACCAGGTTTCGTGATTTTGTATAATTACTAATTAGACTTATTTACGCTGTGGGATATTTGTATTATTATTTTTTGTCCATTTTTGATTCGATCTAAGTGAAACTTTCGAGAAAATTAATCAAACCAATTATGCTTTCGTAATGATTGCATTACGCTAAGTATGATTGATTCATATGAACTGACCATTTTAAAATAAAAATTTTGAATGAACTTCGTACCATACAGCGTAACTTGTTCTTTTAAGGGACTTATATTATTTATTACAACCGTGATAACATGAATGTAGTTTGATTTCTGAGCCGGCTTTCTCAGCTCGATATCCAGCAGATGTTTTGAAGCAACCGCTTCTGTATCAGGACTGACAATTACTAATTCTTCGTGTGCTGCGGAATAAAGAGAGTACCTAGGATTTGTAACAGGAGCTGATAAAATTGAGATAACGTGGGTATGTTATACACTTAGTTTATTATTTATTGTAGTATATCGTCCGTAGATCCATCCGAACACATGGACTCGTCAGTTACATTTTACAAATTACAATTGTACATTTCAATCAAGATCCATGTTATCATTTAACATTTCGTCAACACTATAAAATGCTTTGCCGACGAGACACGTCTTCACCTCTCTCTAAAAACCATAACACCCAACCTGACGAAAAAACTCACTTTGAAATTTACGAAATAACTCACTCATGATTGAAACAAAATGATTTGTAAAAATTTAATTAAATCGTTTTAAAATGTCCATCAGTTTACTCTGAAAAACATACATGAAGCGAAAATTTCGGACCTCTTTTTAAACAAACTGCGCGTACGGAAGAGTTTGAGATTTGACATAGTTAATGTTTAAATGGAGAAAGAGTGCAAAAAGATAATATTTATACAAAATTTCTGTTACAAATTCATTAAATTAATCATAGATTATTTAAATAAATAAATAAATAAATGAATAAACACTACCTTGCAGTTTATTGCCAAATGGCAATTTCTTCCAACTAACCAGTGTTACCAGCCCAGAGAAGCAATATTTGCGAGAGAAATGAATTTAAATAAATTTCTCCTCTGCTGGGAATCGAACCCAGGACGTCCGCACAGAAGCTAAACGGCTTACCAACTGTGTCACGGCGCGGCGGTCGGTTATTTACTATCATATTACCAATTGCTGCTCATTTCCAACACGTAATGTCACAAGCATCTGTTGTTAATTCAAATACAGAACATGCTAAAGAAAAATACATGGTCTTCTGTGAAGCAATATATGTAAATGGTTTTTTTATGTCAATATCTCAATAAAGACGAAGTTGGAATAGTATAGAAGAACCAGGAACTCAAGGCACCTAATGGGCTTACGACCTGTCTTCGGCTGGTTTGCGTGATCAATTTATGCACTAGAGCAACGTTCACCAATTGTGCCTTCTTTATATTTTAATAATGAGAATTTGTTCGTTTGAAAATAAACTGAAAGACCATCGCCACCTATGAAATTTCAATATAAATAGTATTTAAACAATTACACTTTGCAATATGTGAAAAACCATCGTCACCTATGAAATATAAATAGTATTTAAACAATTACACTTTGCAATATGTGAAAGACCATCGCCATCTATGAAATTTCAATATAAATAGTATTTAAACAATTACACTTTGCAATATGTGAAATACCATCGTCACCTATGAAATATTAATAGTATTCAAACAATTATACTTTGCAATATGTGAAAGACCATCGCCATCTATGAAATTTCAATATAAATAGTATTTAAACAATTACACTTTGCAATATGTGAAATACCATCGCCATCTATGAAATTTCAATATAAATAGTATTTAAACAATTACACTTTGCAATATGTGAAAGACCATCGCCATCTATGAAATTTCAATATAAATAGTATTTAAACAATTACACTTTGCAATATGTGAAATACCATCGCCATCTATGAAATTTCAATATAAATAGTATTTAAACAATTACACTTTGCAATATGTGAAATACCATCGTAACCTATGAAATATAAATAGTATTTAAACAATTACACTTTGCAATATGTGAAAGACCATCGCCATCTATGAAATTTCAATATAAATAGTAAGTATTTAAACAATTACACTTTGCAATATGTGAAAGACCCTTGCCATCTATGAAATTTCAATATAAATAGTATTTAAACAATTACACTTTGCAATATGTGAAAGACCATCGCCACCTATGAAATTTCAATATAAATAGTATTTAAACAATTACACTTTGCATTATATGAAAGTCCATCGATCGTCACCTATGAAATATAGATAGTATTTAAACAATTACACTTTTCAATATGTGAAAGACCATCGCCATCTATGAAATTTCAATATAAATAGTATTTAAACAATTACACTTTGCAATATGTGAAAAGAAAACCTCGTACTCCTTGATGAAACAGGATGTTTTTTTATCTTAGACCAGCGGGCGTACTCATTATTTCAAATTCGATCACAATTTCACTAAGAATCTACCTTTGTAATGGAGAATAAAACGGTTTGAAGAGATGTTTTATTCGTATATCATATAATATAATCAAAGTTCGTAATAATAGATTATTTTAATGTAGGTACGCAGACAACAGGTATGTAGATTGTAGATGACTTTTCAAACTTTACAAAATTATGAATTATGGTCTAATTTTGAATGATGTCTATAATTAAAAGTAAACCATTTTTGATTCTACATGAATTTTCGGCCTTTGTGGCTCAGTTGGTTGGGTATCTGACTGCTGATCCAAAGGTCCCGGGTTCGATTCCCGGTGGAGACACAGTTTTTAATTGTGTTTTCAGTCTGGATCTATGAAACGATTGACATCGTAAGTCTCCAGAATGTTGCAACTTGTTATTGTGTGCGTGTTCAATTAATATTAGACATAGTACATGTTAGTTGCCTGAGAAGCAATAGTAAATAAATAAATAAATTTTATTACGTTCGATTTCGCCTTGTTAGGGCATTTACTAGTCTATTTTTGACATTTTATCGATCACTACGAGTAGAATTAAAAGTAACACAAAAAAAATTTACTAATTAGATCAATAAAAGTGAGTGTCTTTTATTAACTGATCCGTACTTACCCGAACTAACATATTTAAATTTTGGGGAAAAAAATAGACCTACGCAGGTATTTCAGATAACTGTTTCAATTCATTGAACTTTATTATTAATGTTATAGCTGTACTGTACTGCACATCACTGCACTGCACTGTACTATACTATACTGAAAATGTGCTATGTTTAAAACGTCGATATTTATTTAAAAGATGATGCACCTATAAGTAACAAGTACCTTTTAACAACAAAATGTAAAAAGAGGTTTACAGAATGCTAATTCCGTATCCAGAATTATGACGTTGTACAAATATGTCAACGTTATGAGAATATAATGAAATGACGTAATTAAGATGAAAACAATTGATATTCAATTGAAGTTACGCCATTGTATGATGTGCTGTATTGTTGTGAGTGGATGTAGTGTTTTTTTTTTATTTGATTTTCTCACAGTTATTTTTTTTCTGTGTGCAATCAATGTTACAATGTATTTATGCAAATCGTATCGAAAACGCAATAGATAAAAATATAATTCAGTATTTTGTAATAGTGAAAGTAGATACTTACTAGCCAATTCGATATTATTTACACGTACTTCAAGGAATATATTAAAACTATGCAAAACGGTATAGTTTGATAACAATTGTTATAAAATTAACGGTTTGTTGAAATTTTAATACGATGCAAATGTATGCAAGAAACAAAAATTTACCGATATGTTATGTGTCAAAATGATGGATTGCATTCGTGTATAATAAGTTTATTTGCAAACAATCTATTTCGTTATTCAATATAAAAACATGAGAATAAGGCCACTAAAAATTGACTTATTTTTACACATGGTTCTTTAACTTCACCAGTCTATCCAACTGCTGGGCTTCAAAATGCGCCTTGGAAGATACTTTTCAAACCATGAAGCATTGAAAAATGTTTTCAACTGCATTTTGGGCGCCCTACCAAAGAAAATATTCTGATATGTTGGAACAAATTCAGAAAAAGTTCATGAGATACCTGCACATGCGGATGCACGGAGTATATCCGACATACATCCACCACCCAGAACTTTTGACGTCCTGTTCTTATATGAGTCTTGAAAGTAGGCGTGATAACACACTACTTTTGACCGGCTTCAAGATTTTAACAATCTTATTGATAGTCCAGAACTGCTAGAAAGGCTAGGGCTTTTTGTACCACCCAACTACATAAGGGGTAGGGGACATAATCTTCTGAACGTCCCCCATTCCAGAACGGATGTAGTGGCCCGCAGCACTCTGTTGTGTATTATGGAAAAATTGAACTCACCCTCGGACGAGGTAGATATTTTCCATTGGAATATAAAGCGCTTTAAATCTACCTTAAACAGAGATAGCCGTCATCGAAACTAGCGTCTACAGTCCGCATTTACCATTCCGCATTATGTTTCCGGTTGGCTCTCTGATTGGTTGAGGTCTCGTAGTATGGAGTCAAATGAGCTGTGAAATTTTATATTAAATGCGATAAATTAAAAAAAATGTAAATTTAACTTATAATAATTTATAATTCAATTTATAAAGCAACTCGCTCACGCGATTCGCTATTATTATTATACACAAACTTAAACCTAACCTAATAATGCAGAAAAGAAAAGCTGGGGCTAGACGCTACTGTCATCGAACCGCATATTATATCACACTATAATTGGCAGCACCTGTCGTGTGATTACGAAAAAAAAAATATTGGAATTTTGCAAAGGTTTTTTTTTTAGCCCCAAAACTTTCATAGTTTGTTTATTTCCGTTTCCGACAATACATGTATACAGTTTGATATTTAGATAAAATTGAACAATTTTGTATTTCATACAAAGTAATCAAAGCTATGCGTTTGCAGCTGAGCGTTAATAAAATTTGAATTTTAATCGGTTAGATGCAACAATAATATTTTACTGTTTTAAAATGTTTTCAATGAAAAAAAACAGTTAAAATCATAATAATATATAAATTTCTCTACATGATTTAATTGTCATCTTAATTGAAATTAAGGTAAGTTTAATAAACTAAATAAAATGAGTACATTGAGAATAAAAGTTGGAACAAAATATAAAAATTTGAATCAGTATCGAAAAATATCTTTGTTGTCTCCAGAATATGGCAAGTTGTTATTGGGTGAGTATCAATTTAATATTTGACATAGTACCTGTTAGTTACCCGAGAAACAATATTAAATAAATAAATTAAGAATTTCAATTTAAATTTGAAAAGGATGTCCTCAGATTTTTTTTATCACTTGTATCTTCGTTCTTCTATTTGTATTACTTCTGGAGCTACGAAATATATGCGAAAAATGTGCCAATTTGTGGATTTATTGCCAAAAGGCAATCTGTTTTTGCCAACCCTTTGTCATTTGACACGCACTCAAAAATAAATTGACCTATTTTGAGAATCCTTATAAAATCTCCATATTATGAAAATCAAGTGCAGAGTGAAATGTTGTTTCAACTTGTGGTTTATGACATACATACAAGTAATTTAGTGTCTTCGTGTGTATCTAAAACTTTATTTTGCTTGTATTTCAAAGCCTTCTCCACACTTTTTGTTAGTGGTGAGTTTGTTGCCCGATGGCAATTTCTTCAAATGTTCCAGTGTAGCCAATCTAGAGAAGCGTGAATTCTACAATATTTAAGTGTGCGGTGCAAACGCAATCTTAGAACTGTGGGGGGGAGGGTTCATTTCTTCTGTTTTTTTTTAATCAAATTCACTGATTCATAATAATATATGTTCCACATTTTTATTTTTTATAGGACGATCATTTCGGCTGACTGGGGCCCATATCAAATTAATGATATGGGCCTATAACTCCTAAGATGGAGTTTTACAATGGTAATCAACATTGACAAAATAAAAGTCCATTACTATAGCTTAAACCATCATACCAACACGACAAAAAGATTATATATCAAAACTGTCCTTTATTCAATAGTAGTGGGGAATAAAAATGTTTTTATACCTATATTTGTATTTTTTCTTCTTTTTGCATAGGTAGGTACATATATACAAAAGTTAGCACAATAACTAATTTAATTTAACTATAAAGCTGTTATTGATGCATATATTTCACACTTGTGCAAACATTTTCACATGAGAAGTATTCTGCATGTTCACTGCTAAGTACCTTACCTCTAATCTTCCTACAAGGAAATGATTTGATTTGATTTACATTATATAAATCTTAAGATATTATATAGTGGAAATAGACATGTCTATTTGCAAACCAATTTCATAATTCAATCATTATTTCCTTCGCCATATTTGAATACGTGTATTATATGAATTAATTTGATTAATTTACAAATAAACAATTTTACAACGGTGTTTTATTTATTGTCATAAGGAAAGCTTCACAAATTCACTGAATAGTGAGATAAACTGTGTCTATAAATACTGGTATACAGAGAACTACATACTTATTATTTAATCAATATTCTGTAGAACCCGGGGTGGAATGGGGTACCTAATCTTCGGTTGCAAATTATGAGTGTTTGAATGAAACTACATCATTATTTAGAAATCCATATGTTTATTTACTCATTAAATTATGAAGAAATTATAATTAAATCAATATGTACTCTTAATTTGTATTAAAAAAATAAATTTTTAAAAAAAAGGGAAATTTCCCATTCTGCCCCACCCCCTGGGGTACAATGGGAAACAGAAACGGGGCACAATGTGGTATCTACAATTTATTTACATACTTCACAGATGACAGCAGTTTCATCGTCGTCACTGTCTATACCAGCACACGCCAAAACCCAGTCTTCTCCTGCCATTTCCAAAGCTCTGTTAAAATTATGGGTGCAATTATTTTTCTCTGCAAGCTGATATGCCATTCGACGAAACTCTTTCATAGTCAAACCCAAGAGTTGTTTTTGCATGTCTTTAAGATAATCGACAAGTTCTAGTTCTTCATTAGCAGTAAAAACATTGGTATATTTCCCTGATGTTTTGTCAATAACCGCTTCTGGATTCATGCGCTTTTTCTTAACATACCTCTCCAGTGTTGATGATGGCACGTTAAATCGATTAGATACTGCCAAGTATCCCATCTGTTCATTAATTACCGCATCAACAGCATCATTCATTGAATCTGTAGACCTGCCCCCCTAGACAACATGCCATTTAAGCTAAGCGTTATCTCGCTAAGCGATAGTAAATGTATGGAATTGGTGGCTGTGACGTCACGTGACAGCCACCAATTCCATACATTTACTATCGCTTAGCTTAAATGGCACGTTGTCTAGGGGGGGCAGGTCTGTAGATTAGTTTTTCTTACATATGTACGGACCATCTATAGCAGAAATAAAATACACATTAATATGAGAAGCTCAACCAGGGGCGGAATGGGATATGTCCCATTCTGCCCCGCCCGTTCTGCCCCAAAGCATCATTTTCATAAACACGTGTATTATTGGAGGTTATGTTTGTTGGATTTAATTTATCACTTCAAATTTAAATAGTCAAAATACATTAAAATCAATGATATATAAGTAAATTTTGGAACAAATAATATTTTATAGTATAATCACCTTGGTGTAGAACAGCAAAAATTAGAAATTATTAGGTTTTTCGTCGGCCTTCGAAAAATCCGAATCATGCGCACTCTCACACTGATGGTGACCATTTCGAATAAAGCAACACAGCTGACTGAACATTGTGCGCGAAATTCACGCAGCTCAGTCGTTGCAGGGGAGAGTTATGACGTTTTCTCATTCCGCCCCGGTACCCCGTTCTGCCCATGGTTCCCCTATACAAGAATTATATTATTTGTACGCAGATTTCTGGGTTTATGATCAATATTTATTTCTAGATTTTGACGTAACATATGCGACAACTGCTATAGGCAACAGGTACCAATTGCTTGTGATTAGAATGAAATCATTCGAGGCAGATTTCGATCTGGATTTCTACCAGGATTCTTCCATGTTCCATTGCTAGTTAATTACACTTACAGCTCTGCCACCAAACCATCTATTCAGTTCAAAATACAATTCAAATTAAAATTCCCTTTTGAGAAATCTTCATTAATAATGTTGTAATAGGTCTAATCAAATGGAGGCATGGTTTTGCATATCAAGATTGCGAAACAAGTTAATAACACAAAGTTGTACGGACTGGTATAATATAATAGAGATACAATATTACATTACAATGTGATCTGTGCAACTTTGAAGACCCGGGTATCTATCGGCGGAGGCGGGATGATTATGTTGCAACCCCGAGCCGCTGATATTTTGATTACTATGGGTGGGTTGACTACACAAACATTATATCAATACAGTCCATTGTTTGTGATAATATTGTCTCGACGAATCAATAAACTGTTTAATTAACGATCGTTAACTTTGCGAATGAACAAAACGTTGATATGGTTTTCGCAACACTCTTTCAAAATTACACTTTCTTAATTTATACTCGTTGCTAATAAATTCAACAAACTTCCATTTTCTTTAATTAAGGGCCAACTTCCCTTCAAAAATCTTGAAGACATGGTCATTAGGCTGGGGGCGTCCATTCTTCTTCTTCTTCTTATTTGCCTTTTTCCCGTATTAGTCGAGGTCGACTCTTCTGGTACGTAATCGCCAGGACACTCTGTCCAAGGTATCGATACTGTCCCCATGAAGTTCCTTTTGAATGCTAGACTGGGGCGTCCATGTATGGAGAATTTTATTTTTTAAAATATCTTTGCGAAATGTGTCTTGAAAATTGCGCTTAAATATTTAGAATGTACCTATCTGTATTTTTATGTTTCAAATTCAATAGTACTTTTGACCCTCCACGTATACTAAAAGCTGGGTCTTGTAGGATGTTTTTTGGAAAATATAAATTATTTTGGATGCTTGAAATTTCTTGATTTATCCAAACACAGCGCGGCTGAAAGGTCTCCTGAAATTGAGCAACATGTACTATTTTTCAAATCGAAGATTGACGCGCGGCGAACTAGAACAACACGTACTAATACACTTAAAATGACATTTACATATTATATTTACTGCATTATACGTATGCAATGATTATGAATAATTGTTTTCATATTATTAAAATTGAGGTACAAAAATTAAAATAAATACTATTTAAAAACCTTTGACTCTGGTAGAGGGCCATAACTAGTAATGTGTATTTTTTTGTTATTTTTTAGATATTTTACTAAGACCCAGATCTGTATAGGTACTCTACAAAGCGCAAATACGTCCAATTATTGAATATGGCAGTCACCTCTGGAGTGGCGCCCCCCAATACCTACTGAATACCCTCGACGCTGTCCAAAGGCGTGCTATACGTCTGATTGATGATCCATCACTGACTGATGGATTGCAATCACTAGAACACAGACGCAGACTCGGTATTTTAAGTTTATTCTATAGATACTACCACGGGAATTGCTCAGAAGAACTTGCATCTTTGGTCCCTCCTCCACCCACTCGCAACAGAGTCACTCGCTTTACTCAATCGCAGCACCCATTCACAGTGGACCTTCGACATATACGAACAAGTCGCTTCTCGAACTCCTTTATTAATACAGCAGCCCGACTGTGGAACGATCTTCCGAATTCTGTGTTTCCACCTTCGTACAACCCGGGTCTTTTTAAAATCCGAATTAATAAACTCTTTTCTAGATTGCAAACCCCTCCCATCGCTACGTAGTGCGCTTCTTCGGAAGAGTAAAATGGACCCAAATCCTAATAGCTGGCGTCCCCTTCGTGGACATGTTAAGAAATAAAGATAAACAGTATCCAAATAACCAACTTTTGAAATCTCGTTCATAGGTATGTGAATTTGAAAAAAAAAATACGGCTAAGCCTAAAAGTCATGCATTTTAGCAACAACTAGACTAGGGGTCGTATTACGGGAGTGTAAGAAAAAGTTGAGGTTTTGTAAGCAGTATCCTCGCAGTACGGGACCTTACCTTTTTCTTACATTTTTCTCAAATAACTCTTGTAATACGACCCTAGATACTCAAGAGTTGTGGTGATACCTATAATTTTTAATGATTAAATTAGTATCTAGCTATTTATCGTTGATTTTTTTTAATTGAATATGTCCTTGTTAAACAAGTACATATGTATATATCTTCCTGCGTTCCCTAAAATAAGCAAATAAATGCTTGTGCTATAGGTGAACGAAATCGGTCGAGGCAGGATTCGAACTCGAGATCACTGAATTACTAGCCCAGCGCGCTAACCGCTCTGCCATTGACCCATCTAAACTGATATAAGAGAAATAAATGGTTTATTTTTTCAAATAAAGTGTCTTGAGGAGGCAAAAATAAGGAGAATCGACGCCAATTAAATATGGGTGAGGAAAAGTAGAACATTTATTGTAAAATCTGCTAAACTTGAAAGATTGAAATGATGCTATCAAGTATAGAATATTAAGACTACACCCGTGAATTCAATACCAAGTCCGGATTTATGAAAATTTAGGTCTATGTAGAATCGACGCCAATTTAATATGGGAAATATGGGTGAGGAAAATTCTATTAATGTAAACTGACTGCTGTAAGTGGCATGGTGACATTATACCACGATCTTGAATTATATTAAACAAAATAACGATTTTGTTTGAAAACATTTATTCAAGTGGCCGATCCCAGTAAGAGTTATATTTTAACTTCGATAAAATAATGGTAACATTAAACAATAATAATAATACGGTTGTTACATAAACAACTTCTGACAGTTGGCAACAAATAAATCTTATTTAACATTTTATTTCCATATAACCACAGATATCAAATTCATTTACGCAAGAGATTGTTTATTCCATGCGTATATAAACGTTATTGTTGTAATAAATATCACTCAAACCGTTAAAGTTACTTTACATAATAATGTCTTGACATTAACAGCAAATTGTCTGTAATTTGGACATTTGTAATGATTAACCTATTTGGACCAAATTAGGTACTTAATTATCACGTTACCCACATAACTAAAATGTTTTACTCAAAGAAACACGAGGCAAACAAAGTAATTGCTATCAATTTTGCAAGGAAACTTGAAGAATCAAATTGATTGATTAAGTGATTTATTCCAGTTACTGTTATTGTATAAATAGTTAGAATTTACTGTGATTCGAATATTTTTTTAAAGTTGCGTATTCGCAAACATTGGATATATATATTTTTTTTAATAAAAAATGAATATGTCCTTGTTAAACAAGTATATATCTTCCTACGTTCCCTAAAATAAGCATATAAATGCCCATATTTAAAAGATTTTTAATCTTTTTTTAGAAATTCAAACCTGATTTTCATTAAATTTTCAAAACAGAATAACTCCTCTAATAGAGCAATCAATTTTTTTTCACAATCATACCTTAATTATTTTTATTTTAATTACTATATTTGTAAGCTATATTATACTGACATTATTAAATAATAAATTTATAAATCGCTCACTTTTAGAAAATCAATCATTAGAATTAATTTGAACAATTATTCCCTCAATTTTTTCCCTGTCGGGAGTCAATGTTATTTTTTGGACAAATATTTTACATCTCAATAGAGACGAAGTTGGAAAATTATAGAAGAACCGGGAACTCAAGGCACCTACATGGCTTGCGACCTGTCATCAGCTGGTTTACAAATGGTGTAACTAACCCGTTTTATTTATTTGAATTAATTAAATTTAATTCAGGTTTGAGGTAACCAGCTAGTTTTTGGCGCGGATGCGGATGGCTAATTAAATAATATACTCTTCTTCACTTTTTATTTCGAATGTTATAAATTAGGTACCTACTTACTTATGTCTAAAAAAATCCAATTGTTAAATATATTACTTAGTTTAAATTAAATTATTTAAAAGAACCTTTAAAAGGTTTATAACTTATAACTTGATTGAAATAATATAGCTACTATAAATTGGTAATGTAAACTGTTGGTTCTGTAAATCAATAAAATAAAAATAAAACGAACCAAATAAAAATAATAATGAAGTGAATAGCTAGGTTTAATGTGGATTATTCCATTCATGGAATGCCAAAATTAAAGGAACGACCTGCTTATATGAGATCCACTATCGTTGACCCCCATTTTCATTTCATGGACCTCTTGCAGGTCATCGTCGATCCCTGGGAGTCTATGTATAGGAATAGACCACTTATTATTTATTTAGATCAATCGCCTTTTTGTACAAGAGAAAAACATTTTTATATATATGAAGACGGCAGTGTTAAATAAGTTTAGGGAGATTCTTGGAAAAAAAACAGAATTATTGTGCCAGATAAATTAATTGATCAAATATTGTCACATATCAAAATAGACAAAGAACAAAATTGATATAAAATATGGATTTCATGGCTTTTTGCGTATATAATTGAAAGATACGAGGGTATTAGACAATAATATATTATAATGAAAGAAATATCGCGAGTGATATGAAAAAAATGACCATCTGACATAAAAAGTATAAAATAAGAACGAAAAGTAGAGGTCGACCAAGGAAAGTTGGTACGATCACATAAATGGAATTTTGAAAGATGGAGTTTGGTAAAGTATGGTGGTACTTACATATAAGTAAATAAAAGCATATCTTTTTTCAAGATTATAAGGTTTAGATACAGCCAAAAAAATATTAAACAAAATACATTGGTAGGTACTATAATTTATCTTCCGGCACTCTGTAGCGTTATCTATAATACATACATCACATCAAATGAATCAAATTGTGATTATTAAATAGCATTGAAGTGTTTAAATATAAATAACACATATTATTCAATGCATCACATCGGTATTGACTTAATTTAATACGATTGAATAGAATTGCTTTTTTTAATAATACCCGCTTGAGGTGTTCAAAATGAAATGTTAATCACAATAAATAATACATCACCTTCATTGTGTAATCTGCAATGTTTATTTTGACAGGTGGATTAGTTGGTATCATATTATAATTGATAATATTGTAATGTATTTCTTTTCTTCTCCTTTATTCCAGATGAGGTACAAAAGAGCGTGTCGTGAGATGAAAATACTCGGCCCACGTGTCATGTCGGCATTCCAAGGTCAGTTTCTTTCATTCCTCAATCATTCATATATAGTTTTAATACTTATAAATGGAAAAAAATATAAATGGATTTAGATTTCTTAACAAAATAAGTGCTCTGTAAGCTTCTTTTGTATTAAAGTCATGGCGCTCGGCGCTCATAGTCAAATTTAAACATCTGATAAGCACAATTTAACTGACATAAACATGTTTGATTCGTGAAGCCTGCATAACAGAGGATGGAGAATCAAAAACCGATATAACTGGAACTAGAGTACCTAGTGATGAAATTAAGACTCTGGGTAATGCAAGAAAAAAACAGAATCCGAAACACGGTAATTCGTGAACAAACACAGGAGATTGCAATCGGAGATTGCAAGAGGAGACGATTCTGGCGCGACCACTTGACTTTTGTAAAAAACAAAATCTCAAAGGGAGACCGCCAACCCAGAAGTTTTCCGAACCTTACTTCGGAACACATTATGTGGGAGTGTTGCCTCCCAAGTATGTCCTCTTATAGATCGGAATTCCTCGTCTGTCCATATGTTACTTCAATGTAACATATTTCTCCATAATCATTCAAATTAAGTCATTATATAGCCAGCCTATGTAATATGGTTTGTTACAATGCATCAGTGCAATTTTTGATACAAAATATAATATAAAGGTGGGTTTCGAGTATTCACTGTATCATGTAACACATGAGATCCAATTGTTGATAGCAATAGTATGTATAGTACCAAACGTACATTCGATAGATGGCGTTGATGTTCCCAGCTTATTATCAAACGGTGTGAATTTACCATTTGATTTAAAAAAAATGGATTGATAAAAAGAGCGCAAGCGCTTAAAGCGATTACGTACACCAGTCGATCACAGGTACCTGAATTATACCTATAGGTACCTGAATTACCAATACTTCTCTAAATATATATTCCCGCTTCGTCTCTATTGAAATATAAAAATTTCAAAAAAAATATATATATTTCTGAATATATGAAAATTGCTAACTTTTACATCGCCAACATGATCTAAACAATATCATTAGTTACTGTCAACTTTAAATGTCAATAAATATTTCTCCATTTTTTTCTACTGAAAAAAACACCCGATTGTCTACAACTATTCAATCAATAATGTGTATTACAAAGGTTTTCAACTGTTTAATGATTTGCCAGAATGTGTGAAGGAAGCATCTGGTCTTGCCGCTTTAAGTCGCCTAAGTGTTTAATACACAAAGGAAAAGTTATTTTAAGATATAGTGTGCTTCCTTTGTATTTTTGTGAAAATTTGAATATTTTCTTTTTTTTGTTGTTTTTATATATTTCATACTGTGAAAACTTTATTTTTTCAACATGTTAATATGCTTATTGGTTACACTAGATGTAAGAAAATGCATTTTTTTACATCTAAATAAAATATACATAAAATAATACTTTTTTCTCAAGAAAACTTCGATCAAGGGACCTGGGTTTCCTCATTGACATTCAACCTCATTCATTCTACACATTGATAACATTGTGAACAAGAGCTTTAGAAATTTGAGCTTTTTACTTAGATGCATAAAATCCTTTAAACACATAAGTTCTCTTATGTTTTTTTTGTTATGCTTTTGTTAGAACCCACCTAGAGTTCGCTTCAACTGTGTGGAGCCCTAATAACAACATACATATAAACCGTATCGAAAAAATCCCAAAGAATCTTGTCAAATCCCTGAACTTCCGTTATCAAATATAAAATTACACTTATGTCCAATACTAAAGGGAACACAAATAACTTCCATTAGAAAAACGAAGAATATTTTTTAACAGATTTTTAATTATCTCAATAGAGACGAAGTTGGAATATTTATTGTAGGAGAACCGGGAAATCAAGGCACCTACAGGGCTTACGACCTGTCATCGGCTGGTTTACGTGATCACTTTATGCACTTGCGCAACGTTCACCAATTATGCCTTTTAATGAGATCCCTATCAATTCAATTTTGAAAGTTCTATATATTGTAATACTGAAATTCTTTTCGCTTGAAAATAAGGAATTTTTACTACAGCCATCTATGGGTGAAATTATGAACAACAATCTTATTATTTTTATTTATTTTGTTGGAACGCCATCTATTGAGAGAATTGGTTTTTTGTAAATAATGAAAGCTACAATTCTTATATCTGAGGTGACAATGCATTTTTCGCATAGAAGTCACCCCTGAATTGCGCCAGACTTATAAGGTCATTTTTGTCTTATTTACCTACTTGTACCAATGTGTAAGTAATCGAATATTTTTATTATTGCATATGCGCAAACATTGGATTTTTTTCCCTGTCGGGAGTCAAAGATATTTTTTAACAGATTTTTAATTATCTCAATAGAGACGAAGTTGGAATATTTATTGTAGGAGAACCGGGAAATCAAGGCACCTACAGGGCTTACGACCTGTCATCGGCTGGTTTACGTGATCACTTTATGCGCTTGCGCAACGTTCACCAATTATGCCTTTTAATGAGATCCCTATCAATTCAATTTTGAAAGTTCTATATATTGTAATACTGAAATTCTTTTCGCTTGAAAATAAGGAATTTTTACTACAGCCATCTATGGGTGAAATTATGAACAACAATCTTATTATTTTTATTTATTTTGTTGGAACGCCATCTATTGAGAGAATTGTTTTTTTGTAAATAATGAAAGCTACAATTCTTATATCTGAGGTGACAATGCATTTTTCGCATAGAAGTCACCCCTGAATTGCGCCAGACTTATAAGGTCATTTTTGTCTTATTTACCTACTTGTACCAATGTGTAAGTAATCGAATATTTTTATTATTGCATATGCGCAAACATTGGATTTTTTTCCCTGTCGGGAGTCAAAGATATTTTTTAACAGATTTTTAATTATCTCAATAGAGACGAAGTTGGAATATTTATTGTAGGAGAACCGGGAAATCAAGGCACCTACAGGGCTTACGACCTATCATCGGCTGGTTTACGTGATCACTTTATGCGCTTGCGCAACGTTCACCAATTATGCCTTTTTCCAAATTGGAAAAAAATCCAATGTTTGCGCATATGCAATAATAAAAATATTCGATTACTTACACATTGGTACAAGTAGGTAAATAAGACAAAAATGACCTTATAAGTCTGGCGCAATTCAGGGGTGACTTCTATGCGAAAAATGCATTGTCACCTCAGATATAAGAATTGTAGCTTTCATTATTTACAAAAAACCAATTCTCTCAATAGATGGCGTTCCAACAAAATAAATAAAAATAATAAGATTGTTGTTCATAATTTCCCCATAGATGGCTGTAGTAAAAATTCCTTATTTTCAAGCGAAAAGAATTTCAGTATTACAATATATAGAACTTTCAAAATTGAATTGATAGGGATCTCATTAAAAGGCATAATTGGTGAACGTTGCGCAAGCGCATAAAGTGATCACGTAAACCAGCCGATGACAGGTCGTAAGCCCTGTAGGTGCCTTGATTTCCCGGTTCTCCTACAATAAATATTCCAACTTCGTCTCTATTGAGATAATTAAAAATCTGTTAAAAAATATCTTTGACTCCCGACAGGGAAAAAAATCCAATGTTTACGCATATGCAATAATAAAAATATTCAAACGAAGAATAGTTGAAATAGTTGAATATTTTTAAATATTTTGTTTTCTATAAAAAAACATACCTATAGGTTTAATAATAATGCCATATGGAAATTTCTTCCGATTAACAAGTGTTACCAGCCCAGAGAAGCAATATCAGCTTGAGAATTTTTTTAAATAAATGTATGTCAAGATTGGATAGTATGGAAGTCAGTCCTTTTTTTCTACCCAGAATAAGAAAACAGCATCATGGTATGTAAGTATGTATGTTTAGAGATTAAGTATCAAACAATTAATTGGGAGTCCCCGTAGATATTGTGTAGTGTATACTGCCATACAAATTATATGAAACGATGTTGTCACTAAATTCAATTTTTATAAAAATTAGTAAAAAAAGTTCGAGTAGTACCTACTACTATAATGTATATATTTTTCTTAGTGAAAAATGTATTTGTCTATATTTATTATAATTTTCAGTGTTCTAGCTTTCATGGTTGTTGAGATATATGGAAAATAATGTAAAAATTCAAAGCTTGATAACCCCTGGCTGAACAAAAAATTCTAAATTCTGTAAATAAAAATTTTGTAGGCTTAAATTTTTTTAAACATTCTGATATTTTAGGCTCTGTTAATCAAATGGATCAAAAATTATAAGGAAAAGGGGGGAGGACAGACATATTAAATGTTCTACTCCGAATGAGTAATCCATACATGGAACATTATATGCTGCGATGCCTGTAACTTTGTGTTTTTTTACTTCAAAATTGGAAAAAAACATGAAAAATATAGACCTGGCATACAAAACTCGCTTATCTTGGCTTAATACTGTCGATTCATGAAGAGAAATAAATTCTCTTGAACGAATCGACAGTTGGATATAAAGTCGGCTTACTTTTCATTGTGTACGTACGAGTAGGACGTATAGATACATATATATATATATACTCGTATATATCTCATTTTACATGCTTTAAACCAATTGAAAGACGGTTTTGTTAAGAAGTAGAGATTTGTAGTTCTCACGTATTGAATATCCTAATCGTGAAGAGAAAAGATAAAATCACTAAGGAAAAAGTAATTTGTCTTGACAACATGTGGGATCTTCCTTGATTTATTTCAGTTCCTTATTTGTTATTAGTACTAACAATATTATATTTAAGGCAGGGGTATGCCTCTAACTTAATGCGCCTACAATATTTTTTACTCAAACTTTTGTAAATATTGTACACTCACATATTATCAACCAGACAACGTTAATTTATTCCAGACAACCGTGTTTTATGTAAGTACCTAAAATAATGGGAGTAGAAGAAATACTTTCTATGTAGGTACTCGAAACAAGGAAAAAATACACTTTGTTAGTGTTGTTAGGTTGTTAGTGACCAAAAATCTTAAAATGTATGTAAACTCTTATATACAACAAACTTTTAATTATTTTAGATGATTTTAAAAAACCGTTTTCAAAATTTTCTTCACATATTAAATTTGCAATCGATTTTTCATTAGCAGAGAGAACCGAACGCCTGACTCCTCTCTCGTGACATACGTTTCACGCTTTTATTCACGTCCATGCATCGTCTCATACACGCTCTTCTATTATTTTTACTTCTAACATCTCTATATTTCAAAATTCCATTTATGTGATCGTGCCATCTTTTCGCCAACCTCTACTTTTCGTTCCTATTTCATCAGTCTTATATATTTTTTTTTGTCATACAGTCATCACTCGTTCGTTCTATGTAGCCAAATAGTGACCTCATTTCAACCGTGTTATTTCTACTTTCATGAGTTCTGCCATGTCTATGTCTCACTAGCATACATTAGAGTCGGTACGACGATACCATTGTGTACCGCGAGCTTTGCTTGCCTCGAAATAATTGGGTCAGCCATTATAGATCTTTATGTACCATTCACTCTATTGCCTGTCGTTACTCTCCTTTCAATACTTTTTCCAGTCTTCCATCACGCTAAAACATGGGTTCTCAATATATTACAAGAAGTGATGTCGCTTATTTAACCAATGAACAAGGACTGGCCCTGTTCTTTGCAGTTCCTACCCACGTGAATTTAACCTACCTCTGACGATGATATAACTAGGGTCAGAGTTCACTTCGTGACCCTCTTTAGGATTGTTTGATTTAAATTGCTACTCCTTCGCTAGTGTACCAAATACGCGAATCAACTAATAATGCAGATACAAACTAGTTTTTTTTTATCTAGCATGTATTACCGATCTTTCTGTAAAATTAATATGTTACATACAAAGACTTTTATAAATAATCTTCCGATACAGATTTTCTCTAAACGTATTGTCGCTAATAAATACTAATTCTTGAACGACATTCCTACTGTGTTCTTCCCTCTTTCCTTTCCTCATTACTATGTACAGTCAATTGTTGGCATTGTTGCATTTTTTTCTTGGGATCCATTACTATTTTATCAAATTTAATCGAGGCTTTATTTTGTTTGCGTTGGTTGATAGAAAAGAGAACATATGTAGTTGTAAACAAATTCCAAAAATAAATTATTTAGAAAATTCAAATAAACCCAAATACCATTCAAAGATTTTCATATAATATACTAGATGGAGTACTCTGTACAATAAGTGAGTCATGGTATATCGCGCTTGACGTCTTGGTTACCAACATAATGCAGTTTTCCATAACGTTTTTTTCGACAAATAAATCAGAAAACAATTCACATTAGTCGTTATTATCTATAGGAAAACGATGCGGTCTTCCCACCTTGTTATCAAAAGTCTCGCGGAAAAAAGCCTCACTTCGATTCATACAAAATTTGTTAACTGCCACATCTAGTATATAATATGAAAATCTATGATACCATCTCATAGTCAATTTTCTTTTTTTATTTGGATAAATTAACACTTCCGCTGTTAAATGGGCCCCATATTTGATCTGAAAAAATATAAATTTTTCAGATTTTTGAGGCTTCAATACAAAGAGTACTATGTAAAATGCGCCTTGACGCTAACCTTTTATTCCTCGCGGGTCGCACTGATACACCATACACGCGGCGGGTTGCAATTTGCCCAGGGATGATATAAACTATAACATGTTTTATCGACTTTATCGTGAATAAGAAGTTTTAATTAGTGGTACCTCGACATATGAGTTTAATTCGTTCCGCAACCTTGCTCGTATCTTGAATTACTCGTATCTCGAAGCAAATTTCCCCATACAAAACAATTGAACTACCATTAATCCGTTCCAACCCCCAAAATGTCACCCCAGTTATTTTTGTTACGTGGTTTTGAATGGTAAAAACGTATTTATAAATGACAAATATTTATTGTACAAAAACAAAAAAGAGAATGTGTCTTTGCCTTTTTCGCTACATTTTTCTCGCTTTCACCTGTAGGCCGTTTAGAAAAAAACATGTCCAAGGAGGTTTGTTTCTTCCTCCCTCTCAGAATGTTACGGTCTCCGGAAATGAGTTAGACAAGTGTCATTAAAAAGATCAGATGCACGACCTGTTGCAACTTTTTCTGGGTGTTTCTTTTCCACGAATTGTGAAACTCTCTCCCATATTCCTAAGATCTCCTTAATCTCACTTGTAGAAATAACCTCCTCCTCCTCTGACTCCTCGAAACCAATTTCTTGTATAACCTCTGTATGCTGCTGTGACTGTAACTCTTGTATCTCCTCAGTCATCAGTTCCTGGGTGTGCTCCTCGACGAGCTCGTTCACGTCTCTCTCTTCCACCCCATGACCCATGGATTTCCCCAGAGACACAATCTCCTCTGCTAAACCGAACTCGTATCTCGAATTTCGCTCGTAACTCAAAGTAAAAAATCACTCGTTCGCCGGCTCGTATCTCGAAAAACTCGTATGTTGGGGCACTCGTATGTCAAGGTACCACTGTACTTAAACTGAAAAAAATTTCTTCAATATAATTTCGTCTGTGATAATTTTCAAAACGCCTTCATTATTCTAGAAAATGAAGTGTTTTTTTATTCAGCGTTTAAAAATGTATATACACAAAATAAGTAGACTCCATATAAATACCTACATGTAGTGACTGCCAAAATCTCAAGACAAAAATAGTACCTAGGTATGCAGTAGAAAATATAATGTAGTCCACAACGCAATCGTGTTTTACTATATTCGATTGAATTTTTAAACAGCTGGAAGTATATTTAATAAATAATACAACTCTAAAGTATCCACCTATCAACATAAATGTCTAAAGTAACATAATATATTATACCTTTATAGATGGATAATTTTATCGTGACTAAATATAACAAATAAATAATATAACATATGTACAATCTACATGTTGATTTTTTTAACATCAACTGTCAAATGTATTTTGTGTTGCCAGTTATCATGATCTACATTGAAATAGGTATATTAGTATCTAGGTCCCGCTGTTATTTTATCGATATCACTATCTCATTACACAATAAACTATATTATTATTGTTGTTATTGTTGTACCTACATATTATATTTTCAATGCTTTTGTGTTTATTAAATTTTAACTGTTTAAATTACACAATAGATAACTATAAATTTGATTGCATAATGCATTCACTTTCGCTATCTATCCACAGTTATAAAAATGAACAATAATAATTCAACAATAAATAGTGACAAAATTGTATATCACCATTAATCGCCGCCATTTTGAAATTGACATTTTATTTATAACCTGCCTCAGTTTGTCCATGAAAAAATAGATAGCTTACCTAGAGAGTGTACCTAATTCTCAAATACGAGTAGGTACTTCAAAATAAAATTGGCATTTTTACGGGACATTATTGACATGCCCTCCTGTGGGCAACATGGTATAGATGATTAGAGGCATTGTTTAGTATTTCTAGCTTTTTTCGCATTTATTAATTTAAATAGTTATTTTATTATTAAACAATAAATACAGTATATGCACCTACTCGTAATGTATTTGATCAAATCCACAATCTGCTCTAAATAAAATAATTTGCGCTTCTGTAATTAGACTTATCCCTGTATTATGTTTGTATTGTTACTTGTTGTATGTGTAGTCTGTTGAAAAGCCAAATAAATAAAAATAAAATAAAACGCAAGGACGTCCCTCACATTATTGGTGAGAAAATTCGCCTTTTGACTACCAAATATTAAATGTGGACGTACGTATAAACATATGCCAACTTCACACAAAATTACACTTACGAACTTATCTGCTATGTCCTGCCATATGTAATACATTTATCTAACTAGTTGCATGTAACACATGAGATCCAACTATCGATAGCGATAGTATGTATAGTTGAACTTGGATATTGTGTATTCCATACAAATTGTATGAAGCGATGTCCTCACTAATATTAATTTATACAAACTTTGTTAAAAAAACTTTGAGATATATTGCTATGATTCTTGCATTTTTTATAGAAAATTAAATTCTCAAATTCACATGTTTCGGCATTTTTCGATATTTTTAAAAGAAATGGAAATAAAGGCAGTTAAAGACAAAAATTTGTCATACCATTTTTTTGCTTCTTAATTAAAACAGTTTGAGAAACTCTGGAACCGTTTTTCAAAAATTTATTTCGAGATACTATATTTGTACAAAATTTATAATTAGTTTTTGAAATGTTGATAACCCCTGACTGGAACAAAAATTATAAATACTGAGTATAAAAGTTTTGTGTACCTAAAATTGTCTATATATTCTGAAATTTTAGGCTATGTGAATCCAGCGGATCAAAAGTTATAAGGGGAGGGGGGACAGACACACTCACACACCCTCACACGGACACACAAAACTCCGAACTCTGAGTAAATCAATGTATGGGAACATATATGCTACGAAGCCTCTAAGTTGGTGTTTTTAGTATGCAAAAAGTCCACTTCACCATACAAAATGTTCCTTCATACACGCGTCTTGGATTTAAATGGACAATTACTAAGTAACAATTTTCTACCGTGTGTGTTTATTTTGTGTTTTCAACACTTTTTTCAAGGAGTCCTCCATTAAGCATAGATAAAATGTCTTTTGCCTAACAGAACCATAAAAATTAATTTATATATAAGCAATAAAAAATATATTTCAGCAACGTTTATTTTTTTGTTTATCTCCCATCTTTCCGTTTTATTCATATTTATTAATATTTATAAATGCCAAATTGTTATCATCGAATATTGTTAAAATTAGTATGCCATTTTGCGAAATTATTTGTGCGCGGGACATATGTAGATAGATAAACGCTCGTTAAAAAAAAACAATTAGCCATAGACAATGTGTCACAACTGCATAGAAAAAGTTTTATAAGGAAGCATAAATACATTACAATATCATCTATACATGTCGTAATAAAACCAAAATGTCAGAAGCGAAAGTAAGCGCCTACCTTTAGCCTCGATGACCCATACATACTATTTATACCCATCTCCAAATTTGACCGTATTGAAATTCAAGGATGCAAACCAATCACTTTATAGTTATTATTTATTTTTAATAAAAAATGAATGTTTTATCGTCCTATTTATTGATAATACAAGGACATTATATCTACATTAAATCAACAAAAAGATAAGAAAAACCATCAACGCGCCGCACAATATTTATTAACTCACGTTGAACAATTATTTAATATCGACAAACCATTCATATTTGCTACATATACATATTATATGAAATTTAAATTTCTCGTGAATGTTTGACGTGATAATACAACAGGATATATAATTATTAGGTACCTATAATTGAGGATGTAAATATTATGATTAAAAATTCAAATAGAATTTACAACTTATAATAGTGTCTCTTTGAACATTTTAACCCAATGTTTCCTTATGATGATGCTAATCAACGATAACCCCTTTTTTCTTGCCTATAAAGAGAAATAAATATATGGTCTACCTGGTCTTCCGGGTCTCACCTCTATGTCCATTTTTCTTTTTATTTAGAAAGAGCGCATACGACAGAATGCATTAAGTGAGAAAGAGATCATACAATAATAGACACATTGCAGACATATTTTATAATATTTTCCATACAAAATTTTAATACTTTATAGAATGACTTATTAGTGAGGAGTTTAGCGTTGGCCACAACCCACTCGTTTTTTTTTCTACTTTGGCAAAAGTTGGGCTATATAAGATATTATAAATCGAAAATATGCGTAAATAATTACTTTATACTACAAACTAAATATAATATTACTCAATTATTTTTTATAATAATGTATCAGCCCTGTATCTCCCAGAACAATGGCACAGTTCACACGCTGTATTTTAGAACACACAAAAGATTTCATCATACTTTCTTCGATATTCTCTACTCATATTTTATATACTAGTTGCATGTCAACACATGAGTTCCAACTATCGATGGCGATAGTATGTACATATAGTTGAAGAATATATACCTACCCTTATATCCAATTTTTTGAATAATTTAACATATTTTGTTTCCTGTACAAAACATGTACTTATATCAATATAGGATAGTGTGGAGATCTATATATTCTGAAATTTTAGGCTCTGTTCATTGAGCGGATCAAAAGTTATAAGGGGGGACCAACAACACACACACACACACACACACACACACACACACACACACACACACACACACACACACACACACACACACACGCGCGCGCGCGCGCGCACACGTTCTACTCCGAATTCTGAGTTAATCTATATATACATAGAACATATATGCTAATTTGGTGTTTTTTGACTTCAAATTTGAAAAAATCATAAATATTAAAGGTCTCCGGGGCAAGTCTGGTCAACCGGCGAAATCAAAACCATCTATGTTTACCCATATCATGGATACAATTATCTTATGGAGTTCTATAATATCTAAAGATGTTAACTCCATATAATTATATAACGATGAATTTCGTAAGTTTCCAGAATGTGGCAACTTGTTATTGGGTGCGTGTTAAATTAATATTTGACATAGTACCTGTTAGTTGCCCGAGAAGCAATATTAAATAAATAAATAAATAATAATTTTATCCATGATATAGGTAAACATGTTTGGTTTTGATTCCGCCTGTTGACCAGACTTGTCCCCCTGGCCATACGTATCTCGCGTATCATGGCTTGACACTTTGTCGATATCCTAAGAGAACTAAATTCTCTCGAACAAAACGACAGTTCGATTATTTATTGTAAACGAATAAAACAAAAAACACATATTGCATATTGACTGAAAAAGTTATTTGAAAAGGGGTTTTTTATCGTTGGAAGGAACAGGCACTACACAAAATAATCATTTAGTATTCAATCTGTCTTCTTATATCTTCATTTCAACTCGATCATACGACATTATTGAAATTTATTTCAAACCCCCTTTATTCAATTAACTTGACGCCGCGTAAGACGCAAATTAATTACGTTCATGGCTCGTATCCTAAGAAAGCTGTGACTATTTATCGAAACTTCAAATATCAATGTTGACACCACTCAAAGTATGTAGATACCTACCGTTATTAATGAATCATCCATTTAATTTTTGAAAAGCCACCGGATAAATAAATCTTTACGTTAGCATCAAAACCATTATCAAGCATTTCTTATCTTTTCAATAAAAATATCATTTTTTTTTATTTCCTCATATAAGCAGCGTCAAATAATAATTAACATGGTTATTTCATTGCATATTTTTGAAAGAAACATGATATTTTAAATTTGATTATACATCTACCGGAAACAAATAAACCTTGGCCTATAGTAGTGGTTAGTGGTCGGACATAATAAAAACACTCACAAATATTACGATCCCATAACTTATTTTTTACTAATAATAAAATCATAATCATATCTGTTTATCTATGGAATTTTAATTTTAGTGATTTATTTTGAAGTAGGTACCTACCTATAACGATGGCTTATTTTTTTTATAAAAACGAAGGTTTTTTTTATTGACCTATTTTATTGCAATAATTTTCCCGATTTTTATTCATACACAAGTATGGGTAGGAACCATTGGTATGTTAACCCATAAAAAGAATATTTACCTATCTAATCATATAAGTAATTGATATTCCATTTGCCCTGATGTTTCTTTCAAATACCTACACTTACATATCATAAATAATGCATAAAAAATCTTCAAAAAAAGTGAAACGATAAATGTGATTCGTACCTCATATATTTTTCATAAGTACATACTTTTTTATTATTTATAATACATGTATTAAATAAAGACAATCCAAAAGATACACAACAAAAAATCATATTGTCAGAGTGCAAGAACTTATGTGTAAATGAGACATTTGTGACAAAAGAAACAAATTATTGTGTATACAGAATTATTGCTATACAAAATGAAGTTAATATAATTTACAAGTCAGTCAAATTTAACAAGTTTATTTTATTTTTCTTTTGAATTCATTATATTCAGTTACCAGACTCAAATATATTTCAAGTTGGTTGAACCACACCGCCCCTTTTTACGTGTAGTAGTGCTGTGCAAAACTTGTATGTGTTTATGGGGACACAATAATTGATCCAATATATCTTGTCTATTACTCTCCACACATACGAAGGCATTTTTATATTTCCTTCAAATTCCGTTTATTTTCAATTTTAATAACATTAATTCGTGATCTTATTAACCAAATTTTAATACATAAATAATTATGACATCATTTTAACGACGCGATGGCACTTTAAAATTATTACATATTTCCTCAAACGAATATAATAAATATAAAATAATTAATTACACGCAGAATAATTTGCATAATTTTTGTTTCCATGGTAAGAATTTCCTGTCAATAATTATACTGTAATTATATTTTCGACTATTTTTCATAAGTACCTACTTTATGATTGTTTATTTATCACGTTATAGGAACTTAAATGTTCATTAATATATCATTAGATACGATATTGTAATTGCTAATTTAGTTAAAAATGTAATAATTACATCAATTTAAAATATATGATAATTCAATTATAATAAAAAGCGTTTGTTTTATTTCATTTCTTGTTATTATAATTCGTGTGCTATTCGAAATATGTGGCACTCCAAAAACTCTGATTGGATTAATATTGATTAACATTGATTAATATTCTAGAAAAATAATCAAGTTTCGATAAGGCATTTCCGAATTTCTTAAAATATCATAAATAACCAATAGTTTCTTGATGGGAATTTTTTTTCCACTGTCTATTTTATGATTTTTTCTGGATTTGGTGATTTTCTGTTTTCCAACCAATGGTTTGAATTTCTTACCGACATATTTACTAAACAAAATGTGATTGACTGCCCAGAGAAAATAATTGTCTAATTATTTCCTGACTTTATATCACCCCGAGCTGTTCCAGTCCTTTGGACAATCCAATTCATCACACGATATGCAAATTTTAGACTAGGCTTTTCCTCGTATGTCACATTTCAGTTTTATTATTGTCAGGATCAACTTCAGAACGCAGGATGCGTGAGAATATTCCCAGCCAATAATATAAGTCCTCAGTTATTAAATTTAGTTCTTCGCTGTTTTGCGTTGGCCTCTACAAGGTCCCATTGATTTTGTGACCTCAAAGAATAATTTTGTAGCGTTTTAACAGTTTTGTCACAGATGTTGTGTCATATTAGGAGATCAAGTCTTTTTACTCCATGATTCCACCAAGATTGCTTACCTAGAGTGCTTCGTTGGATACTCTTCGTGGTATTTATAAATGGAATAGCCCAGGGTCTCTCTACATCTAAACCCAACATTTACTATATTCTATTGTCTATGTTTCGGATGTGGAATCTATGTGCCGGAGAGTATCAGAGAGGCCACTAATTTGATAGCATTCAAAAAGCGTCTGAAGTCACACTTTCTATCCACACAAACACAAATTCACGTCTTTTTTCCCATTATCCCTCTTCCTTTCTCCTCTCATATCCTCCATCCAATAAACATAGTGTATCTATCTGGTGTATTTTTTTTATTCTTATTTTTGTTCTTATTTATACATATATTATTTTTTGTTTTTTGTATTTATTTTTTATTTTCAATTTATGATTTGTTTATTTTATTTATTTTTTTCTTTTCTATTTTTCTCTTTGTATTCTTCTATCCCTGTTACTGACTGTATGGTGGTTGACTGGTAGAGATTGCCTGCGGGCAATAAGTCCGCCACGTTGTTTAAATCAATAAAAGTATTTTATTGTTATTGTTATGTTTTAAAATAACCTTAAAATAACAATGTCCTCTTACATGACTTATAGCAACAGTAGGTACATAAATTATTATTCTAACATTATCATTTTTTCTTTACATGGGTTTTATGCATATTTATACGGAATCTATTATATATTTGTCATTTCCTGCAATATGATTTACATGAATTGTTTCAGTAGATTCTTGAGAAGTTTACATTGTATTCTAATTACATTATAGACATGATATTGTAGTCAACGTTGTCACACCTTAAAAAACATACCCAATAATCAAATAATTCGCTCATTGACAATTTCAAATCAAGAATGACTATATATTATGACGTGTGGTGTTGGTAAATTTTAGGTAGGTATCCAAAAGTCATCCAAATTCTAAATAATTATTTAAATTAATGCATGCTTACGTAGACTAATGTACCTACGTATGGCAACGCCGCATTAAAGTAAATCCTTTGCTATTTCGGTAGGTAGGAATAATGGGTTCACAATAAGAACTCCTTTCGTGCTTAGAGTTGTAGCCAAATATCTTGAACTTTTAGTCGAGAATAAGGGGGGCGATTTGCACGTCAACCAACGAAATAAAGACACAAATTTGCGCCTGCGCCACCGGAAGCTCGTTCAAGATATTTGGCGAAAATTATACCTAGTTGGCAATCCGGCGAATGTTCTATGGAGTTGCTAACTTTTTAAATATTTCGCTTCTCTGTAAATTTGCGGTGACTGCTTTTATAAATTAATTTAAAACACGTTTTATTGTTTTTTAGTGTACCTATGTCAAAAAACTATTTCTATTATTCTTACTTTGGGACGAATGCTTAATTTAAATTAATTCATTTAAAATTTAGAATTAATTTATATAACTTAGCGTTTGCATATGGCAAAGTACACATAAATAAGTGAACGCATTATAGATACATGTATGAATTACTACATATATGCGACGTTTAATTCCCAATTTAAAACCTAAATAAGTGCAAGTTAATATTTTTTGCTACTTAGATAGGAGATATAAATATATTTAACAAACGCAGAAAGAATTTTTACCTACTACTTTGATTTTTTATTCAAATTAGGTATGTTATATCTATAATAAAAAGTAATGACTTTTTGATTCTACATTAATTTAATTGAGCGCGATAGGCCTATTTCGCCTTGTTAAGGCATTAACTAGCTTATTATGCCCTAACAAGGCGAAATAGGCCTATCGCGCTCAATTAAATTAATGTAGAATCAAAAAGACTTTACTTTTTATTATAGATATAACATATAATGGAATTCTACCAAATAAAAACTTCATCGATAATTCAAATTAGGTAGGTAGGGACCTACTTATAATACACAAACATGACACTTCTTCTAGACTCTGGGCCAGAGTTGAGAAAACTTTTACGCTATAGTGCCAAATTCTGAAATTCAAAGTGAACAGCGGGCCAGAAGTAAAATACTAAAAAAACTTTATTCTGAATTTGCTCGCGGGCCGCACAGAAACACGCGACTGGTTTCAGTTAGCCCAGGGCTGCTCTAGACAATCAATATACCTAGTCAAGAACAATAAAATACATATTATGTAGGTATCTATTCTTACGTATTACGGATTCTTATTACATACTTTGACATTTCTCTATATCTACTAAACTATACCCATTGTGTCCATGGTCTGCGATCTTGAACTATTGTTTTAGAAATGTGCCGTAAAGATAAAACTAATAAGAACATACGTCTGCTTTAATACAAGAATGACATTTTCTTGACAATTCATATGAGGCGGCCCGATTAGCCTTGATTGTGTTGTCATTGTATATCTTTCATAATCATAATATTTTATATTTACAAATCATGTATATGATCATTGAAATGTAATTGACATTAAAAAAATACATTAAAACCATATAGTCTTAGAGGAGGGTGATAATGTAGTCATTTAATGATAATTTAGGATAAGATAATTTATCTTTAATGTCAGCATGATCGGCAATTCATTCTGACGCGCCCTCTTCTGTTCGCGTATTCTCTTTTAAATTCGATGCCAAAATAGTCGGGCACCACTGATACGAGAAAAAATGTGAAACATAATATTATTCTCAAATTTCTGACAGCAAGAAAAAAACTGAGTTTACCTCCAAAAATGTGACAGCTTTGACAAAGGGCTCCGGTGTCGTTGTGTCGCGTTCGTCATAGAGCCGCAGCCTGAAGTGTCACTCTTGTGCCCTACCGGCCCTGAGGACACCTGCCCAGCCGCTGCTGTTCCCGATACAGCCGCTCAACGGCTCAACCATCATCTGCTGCTATTTAAGACAGAGGGAGAATTTTCCTGATATCCTGCCCTCATCAGCCTATGTCGACATTCGTCCTGGCATTGGCCGTGCCCCTCACGGCCGTAAACAAGAAAAGGACAATACATGTACATCGAGAGAATTTTTTGGAACAATTTTTTTTCTGTGATATTTTCAATTGTGTTTTTAGTGCTTTTGTCTATTTATTTGAATTTTAACTTCAAATATTACATTACTTTACTTACTTTTTGTATGGCTACGGCTTTTCCTGCGCCTTTGGCTGCGTCATTGAGTAGTTCCCTTCTACACTCTTGGCTCCCGTTCGGCCAGCCACTTCACAGCTTCTGGAGTCGCCCTATGGATGTCCATCCAGTCTCCTTCATACCTCCGTATCGGGCACTCCTCTACTAGATGCTGGATAGTTTGGCTTCTTGCTCCACAGTCACATTCCGGAGAATCCCTTTTTCCCCATTTCCACATTTGGTAGTTACATCGTCCTTGACCTGTACGAATTCTGTTTTGCTGAATCCAAACTTTTCGGGGAAGGTTATAACCTGGGACCCTTTCGTTAGGGTCTAGAATAATATGTTTGTTTAATACCAGGTCTGAATCATTCCACCTCTCTTTCCATGCTCTAGGCAAGTTGAATTCGCCGAGTAGCTTCGACCAAACAGGCTTTCTGGACTTCAGTCGTTGTCTTGGTGGACGGAATATATCTTGAAATGCGGGAATTGCGGGATTCTTTTCAATCTTGGCAAGTTCTCTAGCTGTAGCCTGGCTCCTGCGCAAATCAGGAGGAGCAATGTTCGAAAGCACAGGGAGCCACGGGAGTGCATTAATCCTTTGTGACTTCCTAATTCATTGACAATATTATTTATTTGAATATTATCTTATATTTTAATATTTTCCTTAGTTTTCAATTAAGTGACATAATTGTTCTGTCTGACGTTTGACAATTGACGTTATTATTTGCAGTCAGACCACGGTTTCAGTTATTTTATCATTTGAATATGTTATGTGATCAGACATTTTACAAACAATTTTGATTCTAAATATTGAGCTCGTCCTTCAACTACTTGGTAGGAGTGTATCAATTTATATTGAGAGGATTTCGCAATCTCCTACCCCACTACATTAGGAACGTTTTAGAGCTTTAAGCTCTGTTCATCCCCGGAGCGGCTACTCATCGGACGACACAAGGAAATACTATCAGCCATATTTCATACCACTATAGTGGTATGAAATATGGTATACCCTTAGCCAACCTCAACCGTAGGGGCCCGCCTAATCGAAGCTTGAATCAAGTACCGACAAGCCGGTGACGCGGGCTTCCCCCACCCCGTGTACTTGTATGGAAATCATTAGTCTTTGATCAATCACCAATGTTTTGTTTGACTTTTAGACAGCAATAAAATATTAAATTATTTAAATAAACCGTCATCTTTATTTCCTGTCCTATTTCTATGAAAAGCGAGCCAATCTCTTAGCACATCTTTTCGCGGCTAAGTCAAACATTGTCAAACAAAAAAAACAGTACCTGTTCTTCCTCCACCATCACCCGTTCTGCTTATGGGGACTAATAACGGCCCCTAGCACAACTCTAAATTATAACATAAAGAACACAAGAAGTTGCAAAGATACCGATCTAGTATCCTTCATGAGATAAAATTAACTTACTAATAATTATATTTTTTTTCGTATTTCTTTCTTTTAACAAAAACAATGATCCTAATAAAAGTAATAGTAATACATAAACTATCTGTTTTATGTATTAGTATTAATTTTTTTTAATTATAAATTCAGATATTAACTACATTTAGAAATTTTTAGCTAACAAAAAAATCCTTGAGCCTTCTCGCCGAAAATTTGGGCAGATCGAAAATTTGAGCCTTCTCAAATTTTCGATCTGCCCAACCACGAGACGGTTGCTCAAGTTGTTTTGCGATATCTATACTTAGTTGATTTTTTGTATCAAAATTATGTAGGTATGGTATCTACAGTAGAGCTAACAATGAGCTTGTTGGCTGTAGCCCTCTAGTTATTCATTATTAGGCAAACTTAGGTAATATTACAATTTTCAATAAATCTATATCTTCTTCTACTGGCTACTGGGGCCTGTTTGTGCTGCGTTTCTCCAGGTACCCTTCTTCCCTCTGGTTTACCATCTAGAGAAATGTGTGGTTGTCTTAGGGAATCTATTCTTTCCTCAATGCCTTAATTTTGTCTCTCCCATTTGACAACATCTTGCCATCTTTCTTTTTTGCACTGTTCCTTATTCGTACACGTAAGTCCTGCCTGTTATTTTTTTTCAATATATCAATCCATTTAATTATATCATAATGTGAAATTGATTTTTAAATAAGTCATCCATCAGCGTTAGATTTGATGTAGTTTTAAATTAAATCACCTACCTACAAGTGAATTACTTTTTCTTGTGTCGCCAACATACCTAATGATTGTAATCACATCATGAAATGTTTGTCACGATTCAGTTTTAATTATATTTTCATATTTCAAAACGATTTATGTAAGATTTATATTATTTCGTCATCATTTTCGACTATAGAATTACAAATGTTTTGAATGATGATATATTTTTTGCGTTCGTTTATTATTGATTCATTTTTTTTGTATGTGTATGCATCATTTGAATTAAATTATATTATTTGTACATACATACAGTTAAATAAATTCACATGAATTGAAGAAGTGCATGTACTAAAAAATAAAAGTAGGTTTGAATAAAGACATTTAAGTAAATACCACAAAGTGAACAAATAATAGATTTACGATCAGAAAGTCACAGTGCTGCCAAAATTTATCGACAAGTATCATGTGCAGAGAGCATACTAAGTATGAGTTTCGTCGTAATGTTTTGTATGCTACAAACCCAATCTACTCACAACCCAATCTACTATATGTGTAAATAGCTGATTCATTTTAAATTCACAATGGTCAATTTTTTATCTATGATTTCATCTCTCAACACTTAAAACCCCTTACGAAATTTCTATTTTTCAAATTTTAATTTGTCTAGCTTTGAAAAAGAGCTTATTTACAGTTGTGGTCTTGGCCTTGCATACTTGATCGACTCGTGGTCTTGTTCTTGCATACCCAGTCTTGATCCTGGTCTTGCAAGTCTTGCGGGTATTGCGTCTTTTACAAAAAAAAAATATTTTAATTTTTTTGTTAAAATGCAGTAATTATGAAATAAGAAAAAAACATCAATTTATAGTATTATTTAAATGTACGTAAGTTAATTTATTACTTTTTAATTTGAGGCCAAGGTCCATCCTGGCTGTGGAGCCTCAAGGAATCGTCTCCATTGCACCCTATCCATGGCCTTTTCTCTCCAATTCCGCACACCGGCTATCTGAAGGTCCTTATCGACTCCATCCATCCATCGTAGTTTCGGCCTTCCCACACAAATAAATAGGCTAAAAATAAATATGTTTATAAAATTTTGCGACCAAATACACCTGCATGAAAAGTCTTGCAAGATTCTGGTCAAGAGTTTAGTTTTGCAGCGACACATGCGGTCTTGGTCTTGCAAGTCTCGCAATACATATATTTTCGAGAATTACGCTCATCACTAGTGTTGGCCACATCCCACTATTTTCTGCTTAATATGCCAATAATTTGAAATATAAAATTACCTTGTGATGAGTTTATCATTTTATTTTAAAAGCAGGCAAAATAGATTGAATCTAATGGTTTGGAATATAATAATGTATTTATTAGTTTCATAATAGGAAATATTATAATATGAACACAATCATTATCGATGTGTACTTACCTACCTAGTGCAGTAATCGGTACTTGCTTATGAATTATGTGTTGGTACCAAACTAATATAGGTACATTTGACATTTGGCCATGGAAGCTGTGAATTAAATACAGGACCAACCTCAAGTACAATAATAACATGCAGATACCTAGGATTATGAAATTAAAGTCTTTTAAACTAGTCGCATGTAACACATGAGTTCCAACTGTCGATGTCGATAGTAACTATGTATAGTTGAAGAATATATACCAAACTACTAAATATAAACCCTTAAATCCAAATTAATGAATATTTTAAGATATTTAGTTTTCTATATTAAACATGCATGTCACGATAGGATAGTGTGGACGTCAGTCCTGTTTTTCTACCCAAAACATGTAAACAGCTTGATGGTATGTATGTATGTATGAAGAATCACCGTAGATATTACCTATTCTGCCATACAAATTGTATGAAATGTAGTCGTCACTAAATTAATTTTTTACAAAAATTGTTAAAGATAGTTTCAGATGTAGGTACTACTTATAATGTATGTACTTTTTTGTCATAAAAATATGTTTATCTTAGTAAAAAAAGTTTCAAAAACCCTGGAAAAAGTTTAAAATACTGTATTTTTTTTTATATTTATTCAAATTTTAAGTTATTGAGATATATGGTAAAATACCTATATTGAAAAATAAAATACAAGTTCAAAAGTTGATCACCCCTGACTGAAAGATAAATTCAAAACTCTGAGTATAGCGGTTTGAGAGGCTTAAAAATTTATATATATTTTTTTTAATTTTGGACTCTGTGCATCAAGCGGATAAAAAGTTATAAGGACACATAGACACACATATACACTAAATATTCCATCCAGAATTCTGAGTATATCCATATATTTCATATAATATGCTACGAAACCTCTAAGTTGCTGTTTTTTACTTCAAAGTTGGAATAACCAAACAAAAACTCTTTTACTGCATACAATTCTCTCACACGGAACTAAGGTTAATTCTGTCGATTTATTTAGAAATAAATTCTCTTGAACTAATCGACGGTTGGAATATCAGATATCAAACGAGATGAATTGTTGTTTAATAATTTCAACATATAATTTATCGTCCAATAATTCTTGTTAGAACTTATTTTTTTTAATAAATATGACCTCAAAACAAATGTATACATAACACATATCCGTACATACTATAATCTAAGCATAAATTCTTGTAGGTTAACATAACAAATAATTTTATTATTGACACATTTCATCCAAAGCACATCGTCAGAAAAAATAGATGATTACCATGTTTTTAACTACGAACTGAAATTAGTCTATCGAATGTGTTTATTTGGGCTGCAATTAGGACACTTATTTTAAGAAACAGAATTTATATCAAAATTATATACCTGTTCTATCCATATGGGAAAGAATAAAAAAAAATAGGTTTGAAATTGTACAATCGTAACTAACCACTATTGCTTTATTAAGAGATTAGATCCAGTTAGTTCCTTGAAACGTCCCTGTCAAAAAACAAATAGATATCTTGTATATGTGTCGCCTGATTACTCACACAATAGTATGTCAGTACACAGCATCCTGGTTGCATAACTTACTGATGTGGATAGTGAAGCTGAAGCATCTAAACAATTCCATTAAGTAATCCATAGGTACCTACAAATAATTAATACAGTATGGCCATACAAGCAATGAACAATTATAATGCCAATCAATACTGTATCATTCTAGACCAAGACGTACTTTTATATAAACATATCCTAACGAAGGAGACAGAGAATCGAACGCCACATATTTTTATCCTGAAATTGTTCGTTTTTAATCTTCCATTCATATTTTCATAAATACCTCTTTCTGATATTTGACATATATTGCTTCCCTCTTACATACTCACATGCTAAGTCAACAGTTTGACCCGTGCAAAACAACCATTTCTACTTATCCAACTATTTTTGAACGTTGCTTTCTTCTTTTTCTCAGTATTTCTGTGATTATTCTGTTTATTGTATCTTGTCTCGTCGATATGTCCGCTTATCTAACTATTTTAGAACGATGTTTCTTCTTACTTTGCATATTCATGTGATTAGCCTGTTTATTGTATTTTGTCTCGCCGTTATCTATTAATTACTATAAACCAAATTGTCAATTATTTTCATAGATGATGTTAATCTGTACGACCAATAAAAAATTTTTCGATGAATATCAAAATAGGTTTATTATTCGTTTAACTTTAAAACAATATCAATCGCTTCGTTAAAGTAACGCATTTTCTCAGTTGATTAAATAATAATGATATCATATAATATGTAAGTACATAATATTACACATAGTTACATTACCATAGGTCATTGTTGTCTTGCGTTGAGTTCAATACGAAAACCTAAGTAGGTATGGTATTGTATAATGTCATGTGGTTCAAGTGACATTCCTGTTAGACTTGTAGGGCCGGATTTCCTTGCGGTGACTATTTGGTCTTACCTCTATATCGAGACAACAATATGCCATCTACCTTCACGCAATAATATATCTTACGACTAATCGCTGGCTATATATCATTTCGCTAGTCTACTTA